>BMAT01000236.1:59871-105236 GCA_019649035.1 Elysia marginata
AAGTTTATCAATAATATCTGTGCTGCTTTGATTGTTTAATTGCGCACGCATTTTCTTCTTTTCTATAAATAGAATAAGAAACTGTTAAATCGGCATGCAGCTAGTCAATTTCTACAAAAACAAAATTCAAATTAAGCTTCAACCCTGCAAATTTTGTAGAGCATAGTTTTTGGATGCTACACCACTGCCAAAGTTATTGTCAAGTTAATATACAGAACCTGAATATACTGCAATTTATTTAATATGAAATCATTGATCTAAAAAATACTTAGTTTGATGATATCAAATTTTACATGAATATACAAATTTTTTAATCAAAATTTGATTGCCGATCATTATCTCAAATTTAATGTTTAACAATCGACGGCTCATGCGTGTACTCGTATGCCTATCCCTTGTGTTGAAAGCTAAATTTGGTTGTTTGTGTAAGTAGAATAAATAATCGTTTTAAAATACTACTACTAATAGCACCTCCTTTGTTGCAATGGCATGAGTTCCACGGATCTGTGTAAAAGTTTTTTTTACTTAATTTTAACTTTAACCATACATTACTCAGCTTTATTCAATGGACAAAGAGAGGCCGTACAATGATATTTTTTTCCACATACAGAGCTGAAGATAACCAGATGCTAAACCAAAGTAGTTGTTGTTCAGAGCCAATGGGTTTGTTTTGTTTTTTTTTTAAACAAATTCCATTTTTAATATCCTCTGAGAGTCAATCCAAAACAAAGAGGTTAGTGAATAATCAAAACCAAATAAAGAATTTGTATGTGGTAGCTGCTCAATAACAAATGAATGATTCTGATCTATATCTACCTTTTGGTGCGGAATTGTGTATTAAAAATGGTCTAAGAGTTCTTCATTTCAAGGAAAAGCGCATTTTGCACGACGGAAGGAGATAGAGATTGTGTTTCACAAGTTGTAACGTAGATATAATTATTTCAGAACCATTACAGGCCACGCCTTAAGAAGAATTACACCAACATTAACCATTCAAAATAGATTTGTTATTACAAATTAAAAAAGAGAATTTCGTATTTCATGTGCTATTTTTATGGAAAAAAGTATTGCATACAAACGTGTGTAGGTGCACTCTTGTCTCTGAAAAAATGCGAAATTGTTTTGCCTTTTTCATTGCGTGCAAACAGTGTGTGCATTTTTCGGAGGAAGATTATAAAAAGGCATAGACAGTTTCCTTTTTCTTAAGTCCGACTTCTATTTTCATTGTGATCATTGTTAAAGTAGAACTAGAAAAGGACAGGAAAATAGGAAATAAAGGCTCTTAAACAGGTCTTTCTGTTACCTGGTACAATTGTCGAGCGTGCATTATTAATTTTGATACTTTGTATTCTTTTCATGATCCCCTGAACTAATTTATACGTCTGGCGCGGACAAGGAACCCCAGGACAACCTGGCCGTTCCTTGGCTCCCGTACCTCTGCTCACTGCCTTGTGACCTCTTCTTGCTCCTTCCGGTTCACGCCTGAATCGATGCGGCTTTTCCTTTAGCTCTACAGCAATCCGATAAATCTTTTTCTTGTCGCTATAGCCATCAGTTCGGACAGGCAAATGATCGAAGTCCTAACCCGATGGCTCGTATTCCTCCTAAATTGCTTTATGGTGTCTGCTTTACTCATACCAGCTGAACAGACAAACTTCATTCTAACCTCAGAGGGGCTAGGGAAAAATTTTTTTAAAGTAAAATTAGAAGACCGGAATGATTGAAGTTTGCTCAAAAGAGCAATGAATCAGGTGAAGAGTAGCTCTTTAGGTTCATTGTAGCTTGTGAAGTCATTAAGCCTAGATTATACCTAGATGTTACCTTTCCTCAGCAATAAAAGCAGCGGTAGGTCGATTTTTTCTTCTTATTGATAATTGGCCTCATAAACATGAAAATTAAAGAAATAAGCAAAAGTTAGGTGTTTTGCTTTTAATCCTATTCGATAACTATTTGAAGAATATGTGAATCAAGGCAAACCAAAAGCGTTTTCTTCTATCCATTTCTAAATTATCTGACTCTAATATAGTTGTAACCGTGGGCACTAAAGTTACCAGCCCAGTGGCTTAGCTTACATTTCATTTCCGTCTCACGGCATTTTTATACGCTCATGACAATAAAAGTGTGACGACTGCACACGCCCAGGGGTAAGTTATTTCAGCGATTATGAGAGGGAGTGTAGGCCAAATTCCAGGATTTTCCCCGAGCTGAGGCTAGTGTCTAGATGCTGACAGGTGCAGTTGGGGAATACCCAAAATGGGAAATGGTGCAAGTTTGGATGGATTCTCACTTGTCTTGCACGCGGTCTATAAAATATTTAATGGAACAAATTTTTTTACGTTCAAAATATATACAAAAATTGTGTGTTTGGTTGGATTCTAGCATGCTTTTTGCCGCTGATTTCAAATCTGTACTCAGAATTAAGATTGGGTGAAAAAAATGCATCTTGAAAAAATGTTTTGCCTGAGGAAAAGACTCTTGAAGATTCAAAATTAAGCGCTGCGCTTAGATGTCTCCTTCTAACTTTTGTGGCGAAAGAGACGGGACGTATCGGATGAAAGTGGGACGTTCTCACTGGGCGCGCGTAAATTATACATAATTATTAGAGACCTTTAGCACACGCACCGTGTCTCACTACGCGTACGTGAATATCGGAAAAGCAGATCAAGGAAACTATAAAAATAATGAAACCAGTTTCTAAAAATAGACCCACAGACGTTCCCGTATTGTTCACGCGTTGGCTGCTTAAAGTCTGTATAGTTTCGACAGAAACTTGAAGCGGACTCGTAATGAAAGCGATGTTACTGGGCTGTTACCTTAAAGAAGGTACTGCACACAGAACTAATCGGAGATCACTGGGAACTAACAGTGAGCACCTACCACGGATTAATCCACTACTTAGCGTTAACTGCATAGATATTGGATCTCATGTTAATATTTCCGAACCTTGCTTGCAACCACGTTTTCAATTCTGTCTGAAATTGAAAAAGTTAAAAGGTTTGCAAGTATTTTCTCATTTCAATCATCCTACTGCGAACGACGCTACTTGTGCTCTCGAAATTTGATCTATTTGGCAAAAGCAAAAATCTGACTCCCGTCGTTGTTTTAACAATCAGAAAAGGGCCATGACTAATGCAGGAGCGCTTGCTTCTGTCTGAATGTTATCGCCCAGTAAACACTTTCTAACCTGTCATCTTTGAAGTGGAAAACAAATTTGTCTGATCTTATCTCTTGTGTGTCTGAAAGTCTTTGAATTCATATTCGTGAGGTTTAGTGGAGTAAATGTGATTTAGTATTCTCTGCAGCTTTTATGGGTGTATGGTGACTTGTTTGATCGTGATATGCAAGCAAATAGAGAAATGTAATATACATACCTCATAAACAGATAATGCGGTGTAACCTTTTAAAAAACATATTATCTCTAACGGTTTAGAACTACGACATATTGAAGTATCTAGGTATTTTGCCTGTTGCAAATTTGGTTTGGATATCGGTCAGGAGCTGTACCCACTGTATAATTTTCTAAACAGACCAATTATTTGTTTCGAACGCAATTGTAAACATCGATATAACTCGTTGGACAACATGGCTCAGTGGTTTGTGCGCAGGACTCGTGATTTGGTGGTCGTGTGTTCAATGCCCAACCACGAGTTATGTTGCAATGTCCTTTGGAAAGAAATTCCTCAGTCCACCCTCCAGTAAAATGGGTACTGGCCACAGGCAGTGCTTGGTATTTGTGGAATGTAAGTATTTGAGCGCCTAAGAGGCTGTCATGCTCTGAAATATGAATTGTGTTTGCTTAGGTATATACTGACCTGCTGGGGGAATATATAAAGTCTTAAGACTGCCTACGGCGGTGGAAGACTTTAATCAATCGAAAAACTTATTTATATTTAGTCGTATATTTACACTTATGAAAAAATGTCATGCCTCCTTTTAAAGCTCTTCATTTAAAGGGTATAGTTTTACATTTACACTACTAAAACCGCTGGTATGCCCGCCTTGTTTTCACGGGAAAATCCGCCTTGTTTTCACGAGAAAATTGGGGGCCTAGATAGCTCAGTTGGTAGAGGCCTCGCTCCGTGGCCGAGAGGTAGTGGGTTCGAGGGGTTCGAGCCACAGCCGAGCACAGCCCGGGCCCCTACTGGTTGGGTCGTGTCAGTATAATGTGACCGGCTGAGGCTAAGTCATGGTATCCCCGCTAGTCTCTGGGTGGCAGCCCGTACATTGTCATTGGTACCCAAGCCCTGAGAGCACCTTTGAAGTGGCATTGGGCTTGTAAAATATCCTTCAATCAATCAATCAATCACGGGAAAATCAAAATAAGATATAGACAATCGAAGGTGTAGCACATTTCCATTTTCGAGAGTTTATTTGGAAAAAGGAGAGTTGAGTGTAAAAATCGACTTATCCCTTGTACACATATTCTTTAAACGGACCATAATATTTAAGAGTGGTTATTTTGTATAAAGTTTAAGCTTACACAGCGAATATCAAACTTGTCCAGTTTTAAGTATTTTCCGTAAAACTTCTTTTTTACTATAGATTTCTCCAAATTTAGTATGACCAAATTTTTTATCGTACTGCACTTGAGTCACATTTGATATAGTAATTCGTCTAAGAAACCTTTTTTTTATTTCAAAATGCAAATCGATCGAAAACTTTCACGGGGAAGGTGTTTTTAGAGTATAAATATCATCACATCAAGGGCTGTGGTTGGTGTATGTTGAAATTCAGGGGCTTACAGATTTTGCATTCACCAACTTCCGTGGAAGCGGACAGGGTAACCGCATGGCGGAGCTCTGAATCTTCACATGTAGAATGATTGAAAGTTGCAGTCAGCTTGGTCTAGAAAACATTTAGCCTTTTCCTACAAGATGTGGAGAGCCAATGAAAAGGACCCGGTTTTCAGTTTTAATGTGTTTTAATGACTGTCTAGAAATAAGTCATTTATACTATTCCTATTTTTTTTTTCTTTTTGCCGCTTTCGTTGTTTGTGCTGACACATACGAAGAACAAGTACAGTATAATTATGCATATACATGTATACCTTAGAGGCAAAGAAAAAAGTTTGTGATCTATTGACCATATTTGTTGATATCTTTAAAGGGGAAAACACAAATATAATGGTTACATAATCAGTCTCTTTTGAGAAAAAGGATGTTAAATGATGCGGTTATTTTTACTATACGCTCGGTTGAATTCTCTAAGTAACCGCTTGTGTCTTAGAGATTAATTGCTTGAAATAAAATTATATTTTTGTCTTATTATCATCCAAAAAAATGTTTTCGTTTGCCAGTTGTTTTCCCTCTATTTCTTACGCTCTTCTCTGTTCCTCTTTATTTCCAAACTAATTTGCTTTACTGGATAAATTTAATCTATATATACATTGGTTCAGTGCGGTATTAACTTTCGTGAAACTTGTAAATTACTTAGGATTTGTATTTTGAGATTTTTATTGAATCAGGCGCTGAAAAGATAGAACTCTCCCACCTATGTACCAAACCGTGTACAAATCCGCACGGCTCAGTCTTTAAACCTACTTAAGAATAGGCTTGGGTTAGTTGTGTTTTTTCAATTAAAAAGATAACTTCATGAGGTTCATGTACTGCCATCTGTCCCCCGCCTTTATTTGTAATATCAAAGAATCTTGTGCGACATAAAAAGCATCCAATTTTGAATCCAAACAAGAAGCAAAATAATATCAACTCTTTCAAAATAATAAAAAGTTGTTCGAACTACTAGAAGAACAGCGAAGCCAGTAAAATCATAACTAACGACGGCCGGCTACGCATTAATATGACAGCAAAACTCAGCGTTAAGCAAAAACAGTTTTGTATGAATGAATGTCAAGCATTAAACTAACGACAGAATGCCTGACCCCCGTGCACACAGTATTCAATCTCAAAAGATTTCTCAGCTTTGTCCAAGGGACCTTTTCAACCAAGCTATTCACTTAAATACGGCAACTTTCACGACTATTTGCTTTAGTTTCTGGCATGATCCGTTAAGAAGGTAAAGAAATTTAATAACGGTAATGTAGAGTTCTTGTTAACCATGTTGCTCGAAGTCTAATAAGATTTGCAATAGGAAAAGCGAGAACTTCTCGTCTTTTAGGATGAGTCGAGGGGAAACCTTTCGAATATTTGTTGGTGATGTTTTTTATCTGGATTTATATGGCGCATTTTGTTACACCTTTTATTGTGTATTAACAAAACGGTTGTTGTTTTTTTACGTCTTGAGTTCGGTTTGAAGAGCATTATGTTAAAACTCATTGCTAATTTGTTGAGATTGCAGGGTGTGGGCAGTTTTTTCTCGACTTTCAACACGACTTTTAGATAACAAGGCTATATCGTAGCTTGTTTTATTCTACAAAAACACCAGCTATTTAGTATTTAGTTGGGGAGATGGCGAAAACAATAATTTTTATTGTAGTACGTCAGCCAATGTCTTGTTATTTACTATACCATTGCCTCACCAACAGCAGATGAACTTTATGTAATGCATACATTATTTGATAAAAAGAAGAAGAAGAGGATGATGATGATGATGATGATGATGATGATGATGATGATGATGATGATGATGATGATGATGATGATGATGATGATGATGATGATGATGATGATGATGATGATGATGATGATAATGGTTGTGTAAATAAGTATGCATAAAAAATATGTTTATATAGAAATTTTAACCAAAAGTTTGAAAATACAATGGCGACTAACATAATTAACAAAGCATGAAACTTATATAAGTGTGTAAGTATAAATACAAAAAAATGTTTCACAGTTAAAAGGTGCATCACCTACTTAAACATTTCAGTATATAAATAACACAAGATAGACCTAGGTAAAACAACAGCCTTATCTAAAAATTCCCTATTAATGAATAACAACAAAATTTGTAAACGGGATTTGATCTGTATTTACTTGCTTGACGCATTCATTTTTTACCAAAATAGCTTGAAGATCACATTAACTTTGCCTAAATTCAATTACTAATGCCTTGATCTTGTGGAAGTATTGAGTTTGAGAAAGGAATCCTCGCATATAATTACAAAGCGTTCGATCTCAGACCTGTAGGCAGCTTCATCGTTCACATTAACCAAGCCCTGTAAGGTAGTAAAGTATCATCTGCAAACTTTAATAAGGGTACAAAATCTTCATGAGAACTTTTGCCGTCGGAAGTGTAACCCTTAAATAGTACAGGGACGAAACACATTATTGAGGTGCTCCTGTATTTGTTATAACTATAAAAGACTTTGAATCAGAACATTCTACTTATTGTGGACGGTCCGAAAGTAAATCCAGAACCCATTTCATTATTCAGTTGTTAAAACCTAATCTTATCAATTTATAAAATTTAATCAAACGGCTAGATCGGATTCAGTTTATGGCTATTGAATGAGTGATAGAAAGAGGTACTAAGCAATTACACGACCTGCATTTGAACTCGAGACTGTCGAGAGCTAGGTAACATTAGCACTGTTACAGTTGAGATTTATTTGTTGGGGTAGACAATAGAACAGGAGAGTAATCAAAGGTGAAAGACAAACCTCAGAGGCTTGCGACCGAAGCACGCCAATACAATCAGCCACATCTATGCTGGAATGAGAATGAAGAGTATGAAGACGTAACACAAACTCTCCTGTAGGTCATGACAGGTGGAGGTTACTCAGGATAGTATTTAACCTCTCAGGCTGTGTACTGTAGTCGATTAGTCTAGTTGTCTTGTTGGTAACACAGGCTATTCAGTGAAAACACAGAAACAGTTTAACTGTAAACCATTTCACGAAGCGAGATAGCCTTTTTTTCCTGATGTCTCATCATGCAATGCAATCGAGAAGTAAATCGAGGGTTTATTGATAGCTATAGAGTATTTGTGAAAGCTTAATGTTGCACTTAAAGTTTTTACTGCGTGGCTACCCAGAATAGCCGCAATGAAGAATAGTCTAAGAATAATTACAAAAGGCGCAGTAATAATAATAATAATAGTAGTAGTAGCAGTAGTAGTAGAAGTTTTAGTTGTAGTTGTAGTAGTAGAAGTAGTAGTAGTAGTAGTAGTAGTAGTAATGATAATAATAATAATAATAATAATAATAATAACAATAGTAACAATAATAATAATAATAATACTAATAATAATAATTAGTTTATTTTACACCGTTTTCTCTCAATAGGAGCTTAAAGCTCTTTACATAAAATCTTAACAATATTAGTTTGAAATTTTTTATGTATATCATTTATTTAAAAATATCTAGCTATAAAGATTAAAGCGTAGATAGATATGAACCAACCATTAAAAGCATATATAGATAATCATGGACACTATAGTGTTCATATAGTGCACATCTCTAAAACCGCTATAGAAATAAATTCTTCAAAACAAAAAGCTGTCAACGTTACTTGAAATTTAAGCTTCTCCGAAAGATAGAAAAGAAATTAATTCTCAAAAGCTATGGAAAAAAAGGTGAGAATTCCAATTAGATTTAAAGGATGGCAGCATCTTTGTACTTTGAAATGGTCTGGAAGATTGTTCCATATTTCAACTCCTTGATAAGAAAAGGCTCTTTGGCCTTACCTCTTCATTTTGAATCTTGGTTTATAAAGAGCGTTTTTCGAAGAAGATCTGAAATTTCGTGTAGGAACATACAGCTTGATTGAATCTTTCAAAAAGTTAGGAAATTGCTGATCGTTATGGCACTGAAAGGCAAGGGATGGGATTTTGTAAGGTATGCGTGGTGCAATTGGCAATCAATGTAGATCTTTCAAAAGAGTGAGATGCGGCCTTTTTATTATTTCATAATGAGCCAGCAGAGTTATTTATACTTTTTTTTGTAATTGCTTGAGTGTGTCTTCAGTAGCACCAGCCAAAAAGGAATTGCAATAGTCTAGTGTTGATAATACCAGAGCACAAGTTGGTATGTTTGCACTTTCTTTTGTTAAATAATCTATTTTAGTTCTACGAAGTTCTACATAGCAAACCTTTTTTATGAGATATTTGATCATCTTAGGTAAGATTAGAGTTTTAAAAACTTCCAGGTTTTTTATCTTCTCAGAAATCAGAATATTTTCATCACACAGTTCGAAATATCAAATACCAAATGATCTTGCTTGACTTGGTGTGCCAACAGTCATGATCTCTGTCTTGTCCCCATTAAGTTTTTTTAACACCCAGGCCAAGACTTCACTTATAACTATATTTCTGAGTAGAGTTACATAAGCCGGTAAAATAATCAATTTTTAAGTATTTATACAACTGGATGTTGTCAGCATATAAATGATAATGAAAACCATGTTTCGCAATGTTAGTAGAAATTCATTGTGAATATAACGAGAACAGACCAGAACGAGTCAGTAGGATAAATAATCTCCCAGGGCTGGCTAGAAGCTATTCTTCTTTCGTATTGGTGCTGTTATCACTTTGCAAGCTATAGAGCTGTCAGCAGTAAAAGACCACCTATAGGGTGTAAAATGTCTTTCATTTTAGCTTGGCGAAAGAATTCATTTCGTATTGAATTAAAAAGTTGAAAACAGTCGTCTAAAAATCAAACTGTCTGTTAACTGCGCAAAATGCCACTCTGAATGCGATGTTTGTAGCAGAGTTTTGAGTGTGTCCGTTTGACTGCCTGCAATCCATAACATCCCCTTGAAAACAGTTGCCTCTACCTGTCTCGCCAGCCACCACTGCCGCTGTTTGTACTAAAGAGATCCCGATATTGGACAATAGTCAGCATAGCATTACGTATACCATCTTGCATGCACAGCAATGTCTTGGTGCATCGTGCACTTTCTGTGACATCACCACACAAAGATAAACTACATTCGCTATGTGGTAAATTAAAGTTAGTGTTTGGCAAAGTGGTATCTAAAAAAGACACAGGTGTTGTTTATTTAGTCTTTATAAGTTAGTTAACAAAAGAAACACTATTCTGGTTTGGTTTTCCAAAATTCTTTCTGTCGATTCAGTGGTTGTTGCACAATAATTGTAATACAGCAGGATGTCTTACCTCGCTTTGAGATCTACTTTTCAAACAAGTAGAAAAAAGTTGAAATAATGTTTTTTGCTTTACTTTCAAATATAAGATATATACGGCAATATGGGGAGAAATTGTCATCTACATTATTTATTCATCTATACTTTCTATAACAACCATTTATGGAGGCCAACAAGTAAGTATTGTTTGAGAACCCAAGTATATGGACAATGTTTAATCGCATAGAAAGTTTACCTCTACCGTACTGAAAATATCAGGCTCCGGAAAAACACAGATGAGAGACCTAGAGCGTTCAAGCACATTTATCCACATGTGCAGGAGTTCTTCGCACTATATGCTCAGCGGCTGGTTTCACATTGTTGTCTAGAATTTAAATTTGACTCAGTCTGGTTGAAGATTTCGTAAATAAAAATAACTCACAATGTCGCAAAACAAGTACGATAGATAAAACTCAAACTTCCAAACTTTCTTACATTTTGACACATTCCCGATCTCCTGAATTCTAAACCTTGAAAGTGAAGAATAAAATGAACTAAATTTCCTATGAGGTACAGTTGCAATTACATGCTTACGAGAAATGATAGACTTCGGTATACCAGCTATTATCCTATTCACAAAGCTGAAAATGCCAAAGAGGTATGAGATATGTTGTTTGTTTAATTTTGAAGCTAATTCTGGAGGGTAAGTGTAAATGGGACTTGGTGCCATTCCGATGCGGAAGATGTCTTTAAATATCGGTTGGAAATTTGGCTTTTATTTCCCCTTATCAACTTTGTACGAACTTTGTAAACAATAAATTACATAGTAGCAGGTTCTTCAGCACATATGCGTAGACTATTGTTTCGCAATTGCTCACAAAATGTTCATATATCAAAGGTCACTAGAATCTCTTTCCCTTTTGATTTTGTATTAAGTGTTGTTCGATGAAATTTCGCAAAAAGCGTTGAGCATGCAAATCTTGAATTGTTGTTTAGAAAATTTTCTTTTCTTCCATCTGATCAGTTTATCTAACTGAGAAGACGAGCACGACTTGTATATTCAGAATGATACCTGGGCAAGCGACGGCAGTTTCCAAATACATAGCCAGTTTTGTACACCGTGAATTGATCAATTTTTTTCTTTTCTTGTCTACGTCTTACTTGTAGATCTCTATTTTGCTTGTCGCCGTACATTTTAGGATACATATTGCATATATGCATTTGTCGAGAAATTCGGCAATTGACAAGAGTATGTATCAAGTACAGAAAGCTGTGTTTATCCCATCAATTTTTCTTGTAAAATACCATAATATGCAGTCTATCTAAAATTTTGTTTGAGTTATGTAAACTAGCATATCAGTTATATTTGCTTGAAAAGTGCCAGTAGTTGTAAATGGTTAAGTAAATAAACTGGATGCTTGCAGTTTAGAGTTATATTGAAATAAATTATGTTTCCCAAAAGAACTGGTTTTTGTGCTGGAAAGAGAAGAGCACCATTATTATCTAACTATCAATATCGCAGCATGTCACTGCTCTACCCATCAGATTATTAAAAGCCGGATAAAATTTGCAAATAGTGTAAACAAAAAAACCCAAATGCCAAGCATTTACAATTTTTCCAGCGGCACATTTGTTTGTTTAGCTGGATTCAAGGTAGAGTTTTTCCACAGCTTCACTGATTTTTTTTTCTAATTCGCGTCTTCCTGTGCCAACTAAGCAATTCAAGAGTGACATCTATTTCTCTGATGCCGATTCAACTTTCGATGAATTTAATTTCAGGCTTAAGAATACTACTTTGAGGAGATAACCTTTTCCCTTTCAAACTGTAAGCATGATTATGATTACATTATATTCTTATCTTAGTTTAAGCGCTAAGAGTAAATTAAAGTTTTTAGATTTAAAATAATGTTAAGCAATGTCACATAGGGGCCTACTTTTTAACCTGATCGCTAAATCATTTTTCATCGTGAAATAAATTTTACAGAGTGTCAAGAAGTGATTGGGGTGGGGGAAGATGAAAAATGTTACATTTTACCATCTGTTGTGAGCTATTCAACACCCGATGTAAGAAAAGGTTTTTAAAAAAAACGCTCTCAAAGCCGTATCAGTTAACTCGACTTGAATACTAACCTGAAGTTGATACCGTAAAAACGTAAAGAGATATAGGGCATCAATCACGATCCATCCAACAGAACTAAGTTGTCTTTTTTGGGTATAAGCCACCAAAAAGACATTTAAAACCTTTCGTTTATTGATGCAGCGTATTGGTTTAATGAAGTATACTGCCATCAAAGATACTATTGATATGGTTCATTTCCCAGTTGAACTCAAAGGTAATACTCGCATACACATTAATAATCAAAGGCTTTACGCTACGCACAAGTCTCGGTTATGTGAATTGATCCTGTAAGTGTTCTGTTTTCTTCGTTTACTCTATTAGGATTTAACGGAATGACATAGGTGACTATCAAAAAAGGTGGTATCCTAATGCGCTGAAAACAGGGGCACCAAGAACGTCCTTTTTTTTATTTCATTTTTTTTCCTCTCGTGGTCAATGTTTGAGGATGACTGAAAATATCGTGCCAGTCAGAGCTGTGTCTGACTATTCTTTAGTACAGGACTACAGCAGCTGTTTAGGCATGCATAATTATAGTACTGGTCATAGATTATTAGAAAGTGATTTGGATATGAGACTGTTAAAATGAGTAATTGCAGGAATACAATTACCTTTTTATTAATGCGTAAAGTGACATTAGAAATCCCTTAAACCAACCTGGTTATAGCCGATTAATCCAGTGGTCCCTAAACTATCATTGGCACACGGCATATCCATGTTGACAAAAAGCTTAAATATCAGGCACTTGGTAATAATATCGGTGGTAACTTGGGGATACCTTTCCCACTTTCGACCCCGGCCTGATATCCCTTATATCTCTTGGGAGTCCAGCGTGTGGAGAGTGGGCTACTGTTGGCTCCCTGTTCCAGACTGTGTCAACACAAAGGCATGGTCAGTAATGGCCAAGGATTGCTTTCATTCACTACGGCCAATGTTTGTAATCTGATAGTCCTATTGGAGAGCAGTTGTCTTCGCCAGAGACTATACGCGTTCCACCAACAGTGAACTTTGGAAGCAGCTTTGGTACCTCTTTACTTACAGTGCTTTGGGATATTATTTTCTTCTGCGACCCACGTAATTAGATATTTTGCTCAATTAAAAACACCAATTACATAGAATTGTTTGAAAAAGTGTTAACTTTGAAATATTAAGAAAGCAAAGTGTTTGCATAGTTGTATTGGTATTTTAAAAGTCTTTAAACGTCTAGTAACAAATATAAAGATTAGTCATGCTTTAGATTTTGTAGCTGACAGTGAAATATTTTATAGTACCAACCTAAACCTTTGTGGCCCTTTTTGCTCAAACTTGTTCACAACGCAGTAAAATAGTAGTTCAGTTTCCGGTATAGTCTAGCTAATTAAGTTGTCACAAGACAAGTTTTGTTACACTTTGCCTGCCTGTCTGTCTGTCTGCCTGTCTTTCTGTCTGTCTCTCTCTCTGTCTCTCTATCTCTCTTTCTCTCTTTAAGTGTAGAGGACACAGCAAAGACCAGAGATTTGTACAAATAGTGTAATATCTTCAAATATCAGTCTTTTGTAGACTCGATTGAGGTCTCAGCTTTTTTAGTTCCACTTGCTTGATGCGCCTCGATCTGTCTAAAATAATTTTTTTTTAAAGTGTGCGACGCCCTGGTCGACTAGTCGATCCTCGAATTTCAGTGAGGTAAATCTGGGGCTATGATTCGTGTCATGGCTGGTTGATGTTCCTCATTAGGAAAAGACCCAGACCCTCCCGTTACATGCAGTGAAAAATCTCGTCAGTCTCACAGAGTAGCGCGCTGTTAGAAAAGACTCCTATCTTGAGTTCAAAAGATGCACTAGTTGGAAATCGTCCACTGGGAAATCCATCTAAAGCTTTTAGACGATTTCAGAGAAGGAATATATATATTTCCACTTGCGGAGGCCCATTTATTAAACTACTTTATAAAAATCGCAGGCATGCGAAACAGCAGAAAAGCAGAATGTGAAACCCTTGGCATTCAAAAATAACATAATTATTATCGAACCCTAAATGTTTTGTCTAAAAAAGCGAGCGTTGCTACTTGTCCCCCAAACGACTACTCACCACTCACGCCTAACACACTGCAAATTACACGTTTTTTATGCTTTTTTTAAATAAAGGCTTTCGTCTATAATACTGTTCATTTCTCACAAGGTTATTACCATATTTAGAGTAGCCTACGTTTATTAAAAAGCTTTTTTGAAAAATATGGTCTTAAAATCTAAAATAGCCGCTGTCCGCTCAAACTTGCGATTGGTGACCGCTGAAACTAAAGTCGCCCACTCAATAGAAGACTTTTGGCTGAGGTTTTATTTTATTGACGGGAATTCACCACTCAGCTACCTAAAGATTGATTTGGGATAGGTTGTTTTTTCCCTAAGCAAGACCTGATTGGAAATCCTTATTGCAAGGAAAAATGGTTAGGCTACGCATCTTAATGGAAAAAGCCTTCTTCCTTTGTCAAATATATTGTATAAGGATAAAGAGAGAGAAGAGCATGGAGAGTTGAGAAAAATAGAGCTGATGCAGCCAGGCGTATTTCTTAACAATGTAACATTATGCGGCGCAAAATGTTTGGTCAACGATTTTTTCATATAGCTTTTTAGAGTTCACTTACAATATCTCTATTTGGCATGGGTCGTTGAATCAATGTGCCTTTACAGATACATTTTTTTTTTTTTTGCCTCCGATCATTTTTTTCTGATTTCTTAAACAAATCTTTGTTAAATATTTGACAACATGCTGTGCCACAACAAGCAAAGAAAGAGTTTACAGCATTGATTAACATTTGTTTAGAATTTTTTGTTCCGCATACGTGCATTTAATTTAAACGTAGTGTCTATCTTGTAATATTTTTTTTTATTTTGCCCATAGTACAACTCAATTCATCTCTTCTGGGATATTTATTTCTATTTAAAAAACAAACAATGGGAAATAAATGCCTATATTTTACTTGGTTAGAAATGCATATTGTTGTCTTATTCAGCAAAGCCATGGCACTCAGGCTGCCACAGTAAGATAATAGACAGTCACGATTGTATGCGGCATAATGCCACCTTGTCTTGCAGAAAACAAAAGCGTAGTTAATGTAAGCGAAATAACGTCTTGTAACCTAGCTCATCTATGATACCATAAAGTCACTTTGAGCCACTGCTGTGCTATAACCTCTTCGTACTGTATTGTTAAATTATAAAATGTAGAACTAAAGAAGAAAGGGACTTAAACCGAAAGACCGCTCGAAATAAGAAATACACCAGTTTATAAAACATCTTCTCAAGATTGCACATAAAATAAACAAAGGAGCTTAAAATAGAATAAGGATTTTCCCTGAAATTCATGCTTGAAAAAACGCAATATGAATCAACTAACTGAGTTAGCTGATTTTATCGTAATAAAAGGCCCTTTATTCCTTGATAACTTGGAAAAGTATGTTTTTCTCTACTCGTTTTTCGCATTAAAAGACAAGGAAGATTTTTAGGTAAACAGCACTGATGACCGAAAAGAAATAAAGGAATACCTTCAATATTGAATTTTTTTAAGGTAGCCTACACTGCTTTGAAGAAAATTACGTGTTGTCTCATTTTGTTTGTATGGGTGGTGTTAGATTCTTCCAAGTTTTATTGTGTTTATTTCTATTTCAAATATTTTCTTGTCTCAGAAGGTTGTCAGGTGTCATTTGGCGAAAGGCTTTCAACATCCGCTTCAGCTTATTGGAGTCTCTGTCGCTATCTTGCATTTCTCAGCGACATGCAGAAACAGCTGTTCTCTCATGTTGGTGTTTAAACTTTTATCCTTCGTTGTTACATTCTTTCTTAAATAAAATGCATAAGAAAGATTCTTGATTTGGAAAATGTTGCCTGTCAATAGCAAAGAAAAAGATAGAGAAGAAAATGAAGCAAACAGATTGTATCTAGAAATGTTTAAAAAGTAATCGTCAAAGGGAAGAACATCTCTCATCACTTAACACACATTAGAGTGAATGAAGCATGAGTGCATTTGAAACTCATTATATGCAGTTTTAAAAGCTATGCGCATAATGCACGCTAATAATTTTGTGCTGTTAACCATAAAGAGAGATGTTCTCTCCATTTGTAGGGTAGAGATGCATCTTCCTGTTCCATTCTTTTAAGATTTTTTTTCCTTTTTCGTTTCAAAGTATGAATTTCCAAAATATTCTTATCAACGAATCTTTCATTCAATGAGATCGCCATTGTGTCGTTGTAACTTACATCCCATAGACTTAAAAATTAATAGTATAATTTAAAACACTCTTCTGCTTCGTACATTTATGTTCACATTCCTATAACTATTTATCAAAGAGGAGACCCCTGTGTCATAACGTCCTTGAATTGCATTGCACGCATATTATTTTATAACATTAGTTTCACACTGGATGACATTTTACTGACATAGAAATAAGATAAATGTTTCAAAAATTTTGATCACGAACTTACTCGCTTGGATTTTTCTTATAAAAGTCATAACATCTTGACAAAAAAATCAACTTAAGTTCATTAGGTGCAATAGATTTTGTGAGACAAAAAAATTTTTGCAAAAAGAATAGTGCTAGCACACGAGGGGTGAAGAAAAAAAGTCAGAGCAAATAACAAGAATCGGTGGAAAATAAAGCAAGGCTGGATATGACCACAAGAAAAAGGAAAAAGGGAGAACTTGCGAAAAGAAACAGGGCGAGAGGATTCGGACGAGCAAGGAGGAAACAAGAAGTACATGCAGACAGAGGGCTGAATAGCTGAAGATAGAGGTTAAAATGGAGAAATACTGAAGAAAGATATAAAATGACACAAGGAAATGTCAGCCACGTATGAAGAATTAGATTGATGTATAGATAAATTTTCCTAACGGTGTACATGAAATAAAACGCTCAAGTTGTGTTAGTGGCTTATTTATATCGATAAATACTTTTCGGAAACACGTACCTTATACAAAGTTTAATTCGAGCATGTTGATGGTCTCTTCAAGTAAGGTTTTTAGATCGATAGATTAACTGGTATGAAGGTAAGTCGGTATTACGATACGTAGGTATACCGCCTAGCTTCTGCCGGGCAAGGTAAGGCAGAGCTGGAGAGATCATGCAATAAAAATTGAAAATACGTGAAGTCTTTCAACAACATCTGACTAAGGCGCAAATAATCTTTTAATAAGAGTCTGAGATCTAAAAGAATTGCAACGCTTCCGAAAATTTGCAAGGTATCGCAAGGTTCTAGCATGACAGAGCAATCATGGTTTTTATTGTGTTGCGTGAGACCTATCGACAAAACTAAGTTTTGACCAATGGGACACTAAAATATCCAGAACAAAAGTTTAGCGCGTAGAGACTAATGAATAAGCTATTGTGTTAGTTTTTCTAACATTATATTAACCTTTGCTTGTTTGATACATCAATATGACAGGACAAGCTTTTGTTACAAAGGTTAACTGCTTTACCCAGCAGCTCCTCGCTACATCCAGCTTTATGACTTTTGTTAATAATGGATACAGGTCAATACAAGCAGCTGTAATCCCGTTTTTCTCCTTATAAATAAGTCCATCTGTTCCGAGGAACAAAGAAACGACACTACACCTGGTGCCATTCTTAAGCTATGGTTGAGGCTTAAGAGGTAATGCTGCGATATTGAAATACAAATCGTTTTTTTTATAAGAATCTCAAATGTTTGGCTTGATTTTTTTTTCGCTCGGTCATTATTGCATTACTTGCCACGCTTGGTCACAATTCTCTTTTTTCCGATAGATGTATGAAATATAAAGAGACTTGATCGCCAGATCTAAATACCCAAGAGTAAACTGTCCTAGCTAAGAATAATTATGTTCAGTCGCAGTGAATAAATGAAAAGCGACGATATTTGCAGTTTCTTTAATTCGAAAAACAGACCTATTTACACAAAGCTTCGTTTTACAATTAACCCATCATACTGGGGGCAATCGAAGCATTGAAGCGTATGTTTTGCCAGTTAAATAATCTTATTAACTCCTTTTCTGTTTTTTTTTTTTTAATTTTTACTTGCTCCACGAGGGGTGAGCAGTGGCGCAATCGGTAGGGCGGTTGACCGCTATCTGAGAGGTCCCGGGTTCGATCCCCAGTCCGGGCTAAATTTTATTTGCTCCCCTGTGCCCACCCAGCACTTGATGGGTAGCTGGGTCTCTTAAGACTCGGCGAAAGTAAAGGCGGCGAGGAAAGCAATGGCAAACTACCTCACTATGCCGTGTGCCTAGAAAAACAAGGACCCTGCTCCTTGTTATCCTACGCTCGTGTCGAGTATGGGACTACCTTTACTTTACCTTTACTTGCTCCACGACAAAAATCACTGTCTAGAAAATATGACACAAGAAAATGATATAATGCATGATTATGATTTAGACTCAATGATCAGACTGTACGTCAAGAGAACTAATAGTGACGACGTTAAAGGTTAGCTGTAGCTGGTATTACGTAAAACTAAAAAGTAACTCGACAGGTACCGATCCCTTTCTTTCCAGAAGAGTTCGCTAGTAACTACTCCATTAAATTGGGATCCTAACTCATCAACATTTTGGTGCAATTGGTTTAGAGCCTTTCAAAAATATATATAAGTAAAAAAAACACTGGTATGGTTTTAACTCTCAGAAACATAGCATAGAAAATTCACGAAGTACTTTGTCAAATATCTACTTTTTTTATTGTATCGTTTGCTTTTCTTTTTATTTAACACAAAAAGCTTTCTCAAGGGTGCTAGTTTTTGCGGCTTATTTTATGCAAGATTTTTTTTCTCTAAATTATACTTCTGTCTTATTTCTTGGTGTATCGGTAGCATTGTCTCACCAAGACCGACAGAGGGATCACCATTAGGCTATAAGTAATCCAATGGTGGCGATAATAGCACATCTTAACTGATCCCGAGAGGCATTTATGCGAAGTTGAGACAGATAATTCTGTATTACACCAGAGTGTGTCACATATTTTCAAATCTATCTTTGGTAACTCATGACGAAGCATTTTATATCATCATTACTTCTCATAATTAAACTGGCCCTTTTCCATAAAAGATTTTTACTGACGCTTGACAATTCATCAAGCTTCTTATTTTGTATTTAGCTGACTGCCCAACTAATGTTCTTCACTTTATCATGCTAACAGCTTATGAAAAAAACGTGTTATCATTTAAAGTTCCTTTTAATATAAACGACAACCAATAGATGACTAGAAAAAGAAATCAGTGCGTGCAACCTAGAGTTCGTTAATACGACGAAAGTAGGGCAATTATATATAAAAGTTAGGAGCTGCATGTAGAAAATTAAGTCAACACAAATTTTCGGCAAATTGCTTCCATCAAGAAACGGAAATGTAAGGCATAATTTTGGGGCAGGACCTGGGAAACCCTCATGCAAACAGGCTATTTGGCACGCGTCTGGCCTGTTGTTAACTTCTCACAAACCCTGCATGTCGTCCCTTAATTACATTACTTGATTCAGACAAACTCTCTGATTGATGGTGCCAGTAGTCGTCAGTTCTTTTTCGTTACTTGGACTTTTTTCGTTTATTTTTTTCTTCTTTCTTTTTTATCCATAGAAGCGTAGGGTAAAACTACAAATCACATATTTTTTTAGCATCGCTATGACCCTAAAAGTTTTTAAAAAATCAGACATGAAGATCAGTAAGATAAAAATTTTATCAGAGTTAATTTTCACATTGGTTGTTATTTCGTGAAAATCTTAAAGGTTTGTGCTTTTATTTCAAATGTATGAATTCGGTTAATATATATATATATATATATATATATATATAGAGAGAGAGAGAGAAGATTTGTTAGTTCATGACTCACGTCAGTTGAAATTCAGACAAACAACTGTTTTGCCGATCTTGCATGAAGACGTCAACCGTCATGCAATCTCTGTAAAGGGCCCGGATATTTCGTCAAAGATAAATACGTATGCTAAGCGGAAATCTGTCAATCAATGTGATTAAATAAAGTGGAGTTTTTGAAGCAATGGGTTAATTCCACGCTCAATTTAAAACAATAACAGAGAAGCTGGTCGTTAGTTTTATTTTGTGAAGTGAATTTTTTGCATCAATACGCTTAACTCGAAAACTATCGCCAAAGATGTGTTCATACAGAAAATTAAAAGACTAGACTCTGTCCTAAAAATATAGGGTGAATTACAACTTATTCATGCATTTTTTCATAAGTTGACATGGGAACTTCGGAGCTTTGTCGCCGCCTGATATCACCCAATATCAACAGAGTTACTTTACTATGCAAAGAAAAATAAACGTAATATCGTCCTACGATCCGTTTACCGTGTTGTTGTTATATACACATATTTTGCATTATTATTATTATTATTATTATAATTATTATTATTATTATTATTATTATTATTATTATAATTATTATTATTATTATTATTATTATTATTATTATCAAAAATCGACTCTAACGATAAGGGTGTGTAATGGTGTTCTACATACCCTTACTTAAATACCTGATAATGATACGGCATAACCTCGTTAAGTTTTTCAACAGTATTACGTTGATGTTTGGCTAAATCGGGTAGAACGTCGTGCAAACTATGTGATATTGAGCTGTAAAATTGTGAGAGGTTCGATTCCTACACTAGACAACTTTTTTTATTCTTCGAAACAAGTGCTAGGCTGTTCTATCGAATGAACTTAGTTTGTATAGTTTAATGCATTTTCTTTTCAATTAAAGGCTAATCATGTTTTTTTTTCCTTTTAGACGAACAACATGGGCAGTGTTAGACCTCGTGGGTGGCGTCCGTCTCTGCAGACAGTTTAGCATTTTGTAACATAGACCTTTATTTGTTAGATGTATTCGACCAAGAAGTATACGCTTATACTTGTTTGGTATGCCCTTATAATACTGTGAGGTTTTTATGACTTCGATTTTTCTATTAGTAGATCTAGAATCGTGCTAATAATGCGAATATCTTATGTTCGATCTCCATTCTCACAAACTTTTTTTAAATTTAAACCTCAAAAGAAGCGCCAGGTTGCTTTCATCGAATGAACTTGGAAATGAAGTTCTTTTATACAGAAATTAAAGGCTTATCATGTTTTCTTCTTGGTTAAGACACACAACATCGGCAGTGAAGTGTCCCTTGAGTGGCTACGGCCTCTACAAACAGTTTAGCAATAAATATCGCTAAACTTATTTGTTGTCCACTTATAACATTGTGAGGTTTTTTATTATTTTAATTCCTTGATAAGCAGATTTTATGCGTAGAATCTAGAGTTAGATCTAGAACGGGATCAGCATCCACGATCAGCTAAGCATTTTTTGGCTGACAAAGTTATTTTAGTTTCCGTTCTTAAAAAGACGTGGCTGTTATGTTTATTATCTCCTCTTATTAAAAGGCATGGGTGTTATATTTATTATCTCCTCCTCTGTTTCTATTAGAAACTTGAAAAAAAACGTCAGTTGAATAGTTACAGGTTAAACCTGTCGGCTCCGCGCGCATGCTGAGAATGGCAAAGGTTTCAACCTAAAGAAAATTTTGTCTTAGGACCCGGCTGTCCGAGGCTGCAGTCCCCTCTCTAGGCCTACATTTAGATCCGTTCTCAAATTCTACCCCTGGACACAGATTTTTTTAAGTTCCTAGATTGTATAGATCCTTGATGTTACTCGATATCTACAGCAGCTAAACAGTTTTATTTCTATTACTTCTTTTGAAAAAAAAAGACCAATATGACTGTGTTACCGATATCTAGCATCTCAAGGTTGCCACCTGAATGTTTAATGCCCCCCTCTTTTCCTTCCCGCCACACACTCCCAGCACCCCTGTCTCCTTCCCCATTATCTTCATACTGCTAAAATTTCTCTATGGCTTCCTGGACAAGTTGACAAAGTAAACACTAATAAATGACAAATGTGACATAAACAACAATAACCCGTAATAGGTGAAATTACTTAAGAAAACCCACCATTCATTGCGTGCCCATTCGATTCTTCTCCCAACGAACAGACTTTATTAAAAGTGCAAAACCATTCCGTTTATTTGAACAGGGTGGAATACCAGTATTTGCAATCAATTAGAACTGGTTTTAATGCAAAACACCCTTTTTCATATTCTCCTCTCACATCTTAAAGTCAGTCTAAATCTACTTTGCATAAAATGTACTGTATATTGTAAAAGGCAAAGGAAAATTAATGGCATAATATGGCAATAAGACATAAGAGAGAAAAAATTCGCTGTTAATCATTGAATTCTTTAGAAACAAGAAAGGCTTACTCTGCGTGTTGTTCGAAATACAACGCAGTTACCTTAATTTACTTAGTGTAATCTTAAAGTCACATGAAATACAAAATATTCACGTAATATTATTATCCACTAACTGAAAACAAAATCAAGTTTCACGAACAGGAAAACGCCCATCATTTATTCTGTTGCACTTTACAATATTCTCGAGCACAGTCCTCAGACAGGCCGCTTATAGGACACGAGCACTTTAGGTCGGTATTTGCCTTTCTAGTCAGGTTGGAACAAACATAAAAAAGGAAAGAGAAACTACTGTTAATTTATGTAAATATTTGCCTTCCAGGAGCTATCGGGAATGCAGAGATAATAATTTTTCTAAACAATGACACATACAAAAAATACTGTCTGAATCACTTTGTGAACATTGTCTGGCACGCGTAAAACTTGCTCACTGCATTTAGCATAATTATTCCTTTTCTATGCCGCAGATTTTTCTTTTCGAACTGATAAGATTCTTCCATAGTACTATGCCTGCTAGTAAAAAAGCGTGGTTGTATTGAATTTCATCTATGGCCATTTTTTCATCTTGTATTATGCACTTTTTATCCCATTGGGACTAGGTCATTTTACTAGTTCTATATCATTATAGATGGTCTTTTTTAACAAAGCGGGCGTTGACTCAGAGCCAGAGGCGTTGAATAATATTTAGCTTAGGCTCACTGTGGCCGCAGATCTCCACAATTCGCTGAACCGCTGTCTGAACCAATCTATTAATAGGCCAAATATCCGAAATGTAGGCCAAACATCCAAAACGCAGCTGATCTCTCATCGTTTAAATCGATATTTCTTAGGAAACTGCAGATCTTTCAGCAGCAAAGAATTAAATCTGAATTGTTTCACTAATTTTAAATGATACAGCTATATACCAATCAAAGATTTTTAAATGTATCGGGTTAATCGCTTTTAAGAGCCGTAATATACAACTACCCGCTCAGTATCTTACAAATTGGATACTTATGTATAGTCCCTGTTGTGTAAAATACTTAGTTTGCAAGCTTTACTTCATGTTAGTTGGACTGTTTCTTTTTTTTGTATTCACTTTCTTAATCCCTTTCGGGAAATTTGGCTTTCGTTTCTCAGCGTAACTGTGTCGCCACAAGAGCAGCGCCACTAATGCCCCAGCAGACCAGTACATTTAAGGCCACTCTAAATCCATATGCAGGGTGTTGCAGGCGCATATCACAAATTCAAGAATTGCCTGGAGCTGGGTACCCATTTTGCAGGTGGGTGGACTGGGGAAAGTTAGAGTAAATTGCTTTCCCAAGGCAACTGCAACATGGCATGGTCGGGAATCGAACCCACGACCTCCAGATAGCGAGTCCGACGCGCTAACCACTCTGCCACGCTGCCCCCAGCGTGTTCAGCAACACAATATAAAATAATACAAGAAGTAATTTGAAAACATTGCAAAGGCACAAGGAAAATTGACATAAAGATTTTAGATAAAGTGAGCAAATCACTTTTAAAAATAGAATATTTCGACCTAGATTGATTTGAAAAAAAAAGTAATCCTTCTTTCACATTTTTATAAAGGTGTTTGTAATCCCTAAGCATGTAACTTCTAGAGTCCGTCACGGTACGCTCAAAACTCCTACTCCTACAACATGTCTGTTCAAAACACCTAACATTCTACTTTTTTTTTCAAGGCTGATAGCATTATCAAGTCAACGACGCTTTTAAAGTAGGGAAAACATTTTCAACTTAAATCCACTCATGACCACTGGGATCACGAATACCCTTTTTATCTCAGCAGAGGCCAAGTTTTAGTCTTACATAGAGTAACGGTGCATTCACAAGGATAGTTCTTATTGAATACTGTCTTGTGAATCTTTTGTTCCTGCTAAGCGACGCAAGTTCATTTTTTCGCTTTGTTTTTCTATCAAATTCCCTGTAGAGGGCTACTTTTTCCTGCATATGAGGTACTAAATATCAAAATAGTATCCATTATAATATCATTGCGAAACAGATTAACACTAGTTTAAAATTATTTTACGTTGTGCATTTTGTTTCATGAACTGTCATAGGCTCACCTTTCATTCATTAACCGTTAGCGTTAAGTTGCTCTGTCATGTGAGATTTTGGTATATTATGCATATGGAGTGAAAAGGCTCATTTCAAGTCTGTTTGTGTAAGACTTTGGGTCTTTGTGAATTAGAAATATTATAATTTACGGCTAATAAGTCATTTACATTTGAAAAAGCGTCATGCAGGACGCAGCTTTCCACTTTGGGGCTAAAAAAACGATGTTGGCCAAGTATGTTAAATACCTTCAGAGCAAGAAAAGTTTAGACTAAGCCATAGGTTGTATATCTAATTTTGACGATTATGCGCTGGCTTTGAAACAAAAGTGAAATTATTCTAATCCAAACAGTAACATTTAAAAAGTGCGTTCCGTTAAAAAAAACCTGACGTTAAAACCCATAAAGCCACGAGAAAATTGACGGAAAAGCCGTTGCGTGACTGTAGCCCCAATCTCTAAGCCCAAAATCAGTCACGAATTCTGGCGTAGTGTTGTATTTTGGGTCTCACGGTCAGCGGTATGTCAACGCCAGGGGCTGTCAAAAGTCGATTCCCAGGATAACAGATAGTCTCTTCCTGATTCCATCTGGACCTTCAGACCAAGGCATGCTGGCCGAGCTGCGTCTCCAGCTGTATTTACACTGACCCAGATCGATCAGGGCTCGGATGCTTCCTGCGGAATAAGTTAAATGGGGAAAAGAAGATGTATTATCGCGAATGAACTAGTTTGCCACAAGAAAAACCGAACGTTAATACATACCATTAGCTACATAGGTTTTCTTCTCATTGAAATTTGGTAAAGATCCAGTTGTACTTGCATTGACCCAGATCGATCACACCTCAGATACCTCTAGCGGAGTGAGAGAGCCTATTTGGAAGCGACGAGTCGGGACATTATCAAGACAGAACTAGGCTATCGGAGTGACAGGTCAAAGCGACGAATTTCAATTATACATGTTTAAAACCTTTTTACGTATAGGAATTTAAGTAAGGCTCCAGCTTTGACTTTCGTCGATCACAGCTTTTTTAAATTTTAACAAACATGTCCTAGGTTTATCGATTTCTCTCTCTCTCTCTCTCTCTCTCTCTCTCTCTCTCTCTCTCTCTCTCTCTCTGTGTGTGTGTCTCTCTGTCCTCTATTCTATATATTTTAAGTTTCTGTAGTCATAAAACTCAAGTTTTACTTTCTCCCTTGTTCTTTTTCAAACTTTTGCACAGTAAGCGCTTACCGACTCTACTAGGACATAAAGTGTTAGAAAACCAAATTATAAAATAAATGTCATATAGGTTTGAATTTATAAGTAGAAAATCCTTTTCCAGTATATTTTGACGGAGTTTTAATGAATTTTGACTTTAACAAAAGCTAGAGATACAAGACAAACTGAAAACAAGATAGAAGACATGCCATTGACATATATATCTATGGGCCTATAAAGATCTAAAGTTGTTTTTTTTTTTAGTGTTTGTAGGCTAATACAAAATAATTAGATCTTTATCTATATTTTGTTTAATTTTAAAGGGATTTTACCTTAGAGGTAGCAAGGATCTAGTTATTCTTGGTTTAGTTTTTACGCCTTGCTAGGTAGATCCGTTCAGAATAGATTA
Source organism: Elysia marginata (assembly GCA_019649035.1). Lineage (NCBI taxonomy): Eukaryota > Metazoa > Mollusca > Gastropoda > Plakobranchidae > Elysia > Elysia marginata. Next base: position 85,862 of record BMAT01000236.1, read on the forward strand.
TATTATTAATAGATTTATCAGTCTTGTCACTGATTATCCAGTGGGTTAACGGTATAATAGGAAAAAGAGATGGGATCTCGTAGCTGTATGATGTTACCATGGTAGATATTACTCAACAAATATAAAATACATATCAATCTCATTTGATCTATTGACCTTTATAGATTAAAGCTTGCTCTTCGAGTAAGCATTCTCGGGAAGCTTATTGGACGTTAAACTCTTTAAAGTACTGATTAATTATTAAAGCTAGGATACCTCCAGCGAAGAAAATGTATTTCGTTAGAAGGGAGTCAAGCTATCGAGGATGAACTAGACCCCTGTAGCAAGCTGAACGACCGAAATTAAATACATGTTGTAATTATTATGGCTTATCGAATCGCCGTTGCACTTCAGGTGTTTTATACTTATGTAGATCGATGTCAGCGCGGATGCCTCCTGTTGAATAATCGTAAATTAGGGTGAGAAGGGTGAGGGGGGGGGGGTATCGTGGAAGAACTAGGCGGTTAGAGTACTGACCACACCATTGACGCTTGTTATCAGCTTTTTAAATCGCATTGAAATTCAGTTAGGCCCCAGCTGCACGCAATTGTACTTAATTGAATATGCCTAGGTTGGGGTGCTTCAAATGCATTGGTGGAAAGGGTTTCTTTTACATAGTAGTAGATTTGGCTTCCTGAATACTAGCCAAATAACCTAGTATGAAATCAATTTTGTAAGTCCTTACTTTTGTACTAATTTTTATACATCTTATTGGTTATGCTTCTTCACAAAATGTGGTCTAGGTGGTTGGGCAACGAAGTCTCTTAGAAGATAAGTATCGCATGCTGACGAACTCTACACAATTCAGTGGGATAAAAATCTCAACAGTGCGTTTTTGCTTAATCTGTGGATAGCGACTGTGTTGACTTTCATAGTACTTAGAGTAAAAAGCTTATCTGCTGTTGATTTGCATTTTATACAGCACCATGCGTACTGTTATAAATAATACTATGTACGTTTATTTTTATTCAAATTTGATTTTGGATACTTCGCACCATTTGGAATACTTTTTTACAAAGTAGTATCTGTATTTAAAATGCCATCAAATAAGTCGAAAACATTTCTATTCTTTTTCACAGCACTTTTTGATACTTCTGGAAAAGACCATTATGGATTATGAGCTTTTGTTGTTGAATCTGGTGGAATGAAGACTGGAGATCCAGATTGGTAAGGCAGTACCTTTTTTAAACTATATTTCATACCTTCTCTGTAACAAAGAACAGATTATATTTGTTTTACAAACGAGAGTTGCATCTTCGTACCTTCCCATTTTATTTCGGGACTTATTTTAGCAGGCCTTAACCCTACCACCAAATGAAGAGGGAAACCATCAAAGAAAGAAAGTAAAGGTGATTTAGACTGACGCTGTTATTTTTAGTCTGTTACCGCCTTTTGGGCCCAGCCTCACCTCTTTGGCTGTTTCTTAAATTATACTGCAAAGTAGAAGGGCGACAATTTTTCCATGCAGTACACTAAAATCTGCCCGGGACAAATGGAAAGCGGTATCTGCAGTGTAACCCATATGAGAGGTACTGCATTTCGTTTGTCCACGGCAGAAATGTGGTGTGAGAATGAGGCTGTGATAGAAGGTCGCGATTTTGTTGGTTGTGATGATGGACAACGAATTTTAGGCACAGCAAAGAAAATAAGGTTCCGATAAAAAGTGCTGAAATTTTTATCCAAAAGGACCTGAAGGTTTAAAAGAAAAAAAGGAAAAACATCAATGAAAATCTGTCGGTTGTGATGGTGGACAAAATTATGTCCTGCATCACAACCTACAGATTTTGAGCGTGACCGTTTCTATATTTTTTTCGTCAAATTGCTTAAAATTTGAGACAAAGCAGTATGATGCAATTCAAGAAAGTCACAACATCACATCATTATGACAGTTTGTTACTTTTAGTGTTGTTTTTTTTTTTTCAAATACTTCGTCTTCCATCACGACCCATAGATTTACGACGTTTTCTCACAGTCTCTGATGAAGTGGTAGACACTTGGCTCTTTGTCTGGGAGGTTGGAAAAGCTATCTACACATATTTCCTCGCGGTATTCATCTGTTAAATGAGTACTACTCGGCTATGGGCAGTGAAAAATCTTGTCAGTACGCTAGATTGATTCCTTTGATTAACTGCTGCTCCTCTGTGAGTTCAGGAGGTAGTTTGGTTGGTAAATGCCCGCTTTGAAACCCAAGTAATGCGCTTAGAGAATTTTTTTAGATAGGCGCTATGTACTAGCGTCCAAAAAGCATACACCCTCTTTTAAATAGTCTGAGGACAAGGCAGAGTGAAAACGTATGAGAACCTTTGGGTTTTTTACCAAGATAGTTTTATGAATTAAAGTAAAACTCTGACCAGAATGGTTGATTTTGTACTTTGAATCCCAATTTTTTAATCACGCGTCAAATTTAAAAACCCAAATAATATAGTCGTAATTGTTTTGACCAATAGAAGGTAAGTTTGGGCTATATTTTACTTCGGGTCACATTATCTAGTCTACCTTCCTCTTGCATTCGTCACACACACGCTTTTCCCTCTAGTTGTAATAACAAAACTAGTATTAGTTTTACCATCTGTTTTGAGGAAGATCGTCCCAAAAATCAGTTAGCGCTCCTAGCATTATTTTCTTGTGGCGGTGACTCCTTTATTACTTACGAGTCGTTATATCTGGGGGAAAAGCCTCTCGTTCGTTATGCGATAGCATCCCATGCCATCGCCATGTCTTCCCAGGGTAAATCTTGATTCATCTGTGAGATGGGCAGTTGGTTAATGTCTTGTACTGTGCAGGTAAGTGCGTGCCGATTATAGATGGACCTGTCTCTAATAAAGGAGCAGGAAAAGTCGTTGAAGTGACTATCTTGCTCACATCCTGTGGGTACTGCGACGAAGCAAAAAATGTAACGACTGATTGCGCAGTGTTCAGGGATGTTCTGAGCAGTTTGAGTGATAACGAGTTTGATAACGATTTCTTAAGTGCGATACCGAAAATTCAAATGGCCAATCGACTGCCAACGTGGTTCGAAAGAAAGGCGCGCTGCGGCGAAAACTCACGAAAATTGAGCTATATTATCAGTTTTCAACGCCAAAAAAGTCAAACTAACATGCTCAATCGTTGAAAATGGTTTAAAAACTTTTTTAAAAGGCGACATGCGTGTAAAAAGATCAACCGTGAGTATCTACTCGGGGAAAACAACTCGTGATTACACCAAGCGTCTTGGAATTGAACACATTGGAAAAAAAATTCACAAATTTAGGCGGCTGATGAACTATGGTATAAAAGATGCCGTGTTAAAAGTGTATTCTTTCTTTTTGACGTGAGTATACGAAACCGCTGTTTACTTTTCCGTTTCTTCTTAATGCTCCGTTACAACAAAGGTTAAAATGTTTTGTTTTCCATGCAACTTTGAACTATTTTCCTCCTCAGTAAGTTGCAATAAATGGCACTAAGCGTTTGTTAGTCGGTTCCTGAAAGACCCAGCTGTCATTAAATAAGTTATTTACAAACAGTTGTTGTCTATAAATAATAGAGACCTTTAGCACACGCACCGTGTCGCACTACGCGTACGTGAAAATCGGGAAAGCAGATTGAGGAAACTATAAAAATAATGAAACCAGTTTCTAAAAATAGACGCCACAGACGTTCGCGTCATACTCACGCGCTGCTGCTTAAAGTCTGTAATGTCAACAAGTTTCAAACACTTGTTTTCTTGAAATATCTCGTGCCCGCTATTGAGGCTGAGGTATTTGAGAAACCACTGAACCATAAGGCTTCATGGAAACGCATTATCGCAAGACATTTAACGCTATAACGCCCACAGTTCGTGAGCACCTTTTACAAGTGAACTAACTCACACTGAGCAGCGCTGGTGCGCGCACCTGTGCTTACCCCAGTTCACAGAGCTCATTAGGTGTACACCCGTCTACACAGTAAACGCTAGCTAGGTAGCTTTGTAGACAAACACGATAACATTGTTCCTTTGGACATTTGCACCGCACATAGGCAGTGACTGTGAGCTGTAAAAAGATAATAACGACACTGTTTATCGTACTTCTCTCCACGTACTCGCGTTAATAGAGACCTTAAGCACACGCACCGTGTCTCAATACGCGTACGTGAAAATCGGGAAAGCAGATCAAAGAAACTATAAAAAAAATGAAACCAGTTTCTAAAAATAGACCCACAGACGTTCCCGTCATGCTCACGCGTTGGCTGCGTAAACTCTGTAATGGCGAGCTAGCGTTAATTATGTGCTCAGCCTCATGCACCAAAAGAAGAAGCGCAAACTTCCTTACCGTTGATTGGCTAGATAGATGTTATCTTTTTGTCCATTTAACAATCTATCGATTAGTAGCCTGCAGAGATGATTAAAAACCAATACAACGTTTTAAATCGTGCGAAAAAGTTGATTATTATAACCGAAGTTCTTTTTATGGAATCAAGAAATGTGAAAAACTCTATTACCAATGACTTGTATAATTGAACTATACATTCTTTCAAGCTTAATTGGCTTTGTAAGGATAAAAAAATATTTTGCTTCTCTCTCTCTCTCTCTCTCTCTCTCTCTCTCTCTCTCTCTCTCTCTCTCTCTCTCTCTCTCTGCCTTTCCAACTGAAAAGCACAAGCATATTTTTAAAAAAAAAGTATTATATCTCACAAACCTAACTTTTTACACTGTATGTTTGTTTTAAAAACAAATCTGGGAGCCCCTTCAAAAAAGACACAAAGTAAATATTTTAAACAAAAAAATAAATCAACTGAGTTGCAGAAAATAGTTGTGACGCAACCTGAATTAAATCTACATACCTACCTGCTTGTCTACCTATGTTCATAACTATATTAAAAGTACTAACACCTCCCCCCCTCTATTTCTCTCTTCTTCTGCTTCTCTTTCTATGCAGATCTGCCTTCTCTCCCTTTTCCTCCCAAACTCTCAGCATCCATTTTATGAACAATCTTTTAAAATGTAAAATCATTCCTCCACCCTACTCCCCACTAAAGTTTTGTATTGCAGTTACATTCTGGTTTCCTTTTAGCCGACTTGAGATCTATGGTGTTTGATCACAGCACGGTCTTTTATCTCAACCTCCTTTTCTTTATCCCAATTTCTCCCTCTTTTGTCTCCCACTTAATCCCTCATGTTTTTCTTTAAGGGAAAAGATAATTCCTCACAATGTATATCATTTTGCTTGTAAATATTCGACTATGATAGGTACCGATAGAATTCACAGAGGGTGGAGAAAATATCATTAAAGTTGGGCAGGAGTGAGTTATCAAGTGTGGGTAAATATTCTCATCACGGGTAAAAAAAAGAGACAAAGGTTTAGATAAAACACTTTCAGAAACATTGTACGTAAAGACGTATTGTTAACCATGATAGTGCAGTCCTCGAGGCAGGGGGGTTACCCATTTCTTCGCACTGGCAGGCAACAAAAAAGAATGAATACAGAGCGAGTTTTGCACGAGAAAGCAAAGTAACTACCAACTACTTAGTATCAGATATTCGAGAGCAATCCCTTACAGTCGGAGCGCGATTCTGGTCAAGGATTGCCTTTAAATATTCATACTCTGTCGCCCAGACGCAAGTCCGTTAAATAGCGTCCAGTGCTTGTCAGATCGTGCTACTCCTAGCCTGAGAATCTGAGACGATTGATCAATGGGCCGGCGCCGCTTTGTGAGATATAAGAGATGTTCTTGTGGTGATAACACGGCAAACATAAAGAGCTTATAATCGTCTTGTTTACGGAGATGAAAGATACCTATAACCTTACGTGCGATTTGTTTTCTCCTCGGCGAGTTAGGAATACCACTGGCATTGTATTCTCTGCCTATGTATCTCATTAGAAAATTTTATTGAAGTAAATTGGCATGTTTAAAATTTTGGAATGATAAACAGATTAAGTTTTCCACCTTTCCTCTTCTTTCTTAAAATTTGTGGGTGTAACTTTTTTCTCGATAGTTTTCTTTTTTTTTTTGCTTTGAAATACACCAGTCAATAAAAAGGGTTCATTACTTCGAAAAGAGAGAGTATGTAGGAGTATTTTCTCTTTGCATTTCTTTAAATTTCAGGCTCGTTTGCGCCATGTCCAATAAAATCTAATCAACTGGTTCTTTAAAAAGTGATGATGCATCTATAAAACATATTCTAGAAGACAAAGAAGTCACAAGGTTTAAAGAGTTTGTTTAGCCCTATATCTCAAGAAAAAACAGTGAAGCAATTAAATAGATCGGCAGGTCAGATAGATAAGGAATTAGACAAAGACAATGTAGGAGGGATTTTGAAAAAACTGAAAACAAAGAAAGGGATATAGACAAGAGGTGTGACAGACACACAGGCAGGGAGAGAGAGGAAAAAAAAGAGGAAACGTAGAAAGAGAGAGAGAGAGAGAGAGAGAGAGAGAGAGAGAAAGAGAGACTGGAACTTATATAGTAATGGAGTTTTGATAACGCAGGGAAAGGGAATGGATAGGTATTAAGGGTATTATAGATAGATAGATAGATAGATAGATAGATAGATAGATAGATAAACAGGTTCATTGATTGGTGGATTGATTTTTAATGTTTGGTCGATTTCATCTAGTATTAAAGTGTGTTACAAAAGAATTTGCTATACTTTTTCTGAAGAGAGGAGATTTGACATTATAACATACATCTTCATCTTATTTACATCATGTCATGACACCAGTGTTATGCGACCCTGTATATATATATATATAAACGATAATTTTGTGCTCTGCTCTCATACCCAGATTGAGAACGACAGTACAAAAAAATTTGTTACCCTATTTCTCCTACACACACACGTATATATATATATATATATATATATATATGTTATTAATTATGATCTTGCACAATTACTTTTATATACCCATATATGTATACGTGTGTGTGTAGGAGAAATAGGGTAACAAATTTTTTTGTACTGTCGTTCTCAATCTGGGTATGAGAGCAGAGCACAAAATTATCGTTTTTGCCCGCAACCAGTTCATTTCAAAGAGGGAGTTTGCCCTTAGGAACGCCAATTTGCGCTCTAATCTCATTCCCAATAAAAAATTGTAAGTTGTCGGATAATTTTACATTGCGTATCAAGAGTTTGTAAAACAGCATTCTTTTTTAGAAAATTCAACTTCACTATGAGTCTTCCTGAAAATACTGATAAATTGCGACTATTCGTAAAACTCCAGGGAAGTTAAGATGATTTCTCTGATTTATTTCCTTGGCCTTCTTTTTTTTAATATTAATGTATGAATATCTGATCTGTCTTAATGCTTATGTTCAGATTTTTAACATTATATAAATTTTAATCTTATTTTATGGGATAAAGGTTAGGTGAAAAAGACTTCTTGTTTTAATAATAAGCTGTCTATTTAATCAATTATTTAGTGTTTATTTTTTCAAAACGCTGACTTGATGTTTATCCTCAAAATCACTTCAAGACTCCCTTAAATGTCAGAGTCAAAGAAAACCGCCTGTCGTTTATGAACTTTGACTAGATTGCAAGCGCAAATAGATCGATAACATAAAAAACGCGCACGTAATGATCTTTTAGTTCTCTGATAAACGTTCACACATTGAGCGCTAGAGGGAGAGTAAAAGAAAACGCACAGTTTCCTTTTTACACCCTCTAAACAAGGGTACTTGGGGAGAGAGAGAGAGTGAGAGAGATGAAGAGGAGGACGATGGTTGAAGGATGGATCATCACTTAATACACAGTTAGGGAAAAAGATGGCGAAAAGATACTTTAAATCACGAGAAAGAAAAAACTCAATATACCAGTAAGGACGGAGCTTTCAGTGTCGAGATGTAATGCACCGAATGCTGAGGAAGCAAGGGCTCAAAGCAATATCCTAAATTAAACGTTGGCTGCTGCTCGTATTTTCTGATTGTATAACCTATAATCAAGCAGCATTGTTTGGTTAGCCGCGCTCTCAGTAAACAATGTTTCTATCTCTACGGTCTGATGAAATTACTACCCTGTCCTAAACTATCTAGAACTTCGTGAAAGTAGTTTAATCTCAGGGCTATTTTATGAAGAAATAGAATTGTATGGATAAATAAACCAAAAGAATTCTATAGAATATCTAGAACTATCACATTTTTCGTTATATAAACTTTAACAGAAGGTATACAAAATAGTGTAGGTATCCGTTACCCCTCCTAGAAGCCGATGGAATACCATTATGATTACATTATGCTTATTAAATGTTACAAAACATGAAATCTCTTTTTTTTTCTCTCCGATTTTTTCTATCTTTTCTTAAATTGTGGTTAATATTTTCCTGCAGAGTCTGTTTCCATGGGGTTTTTCTTACTTTAAACATCTTGCTACATGTGCAAAAGTGGTGCAGTTTAGCTTCTCCTTTGCCGACAGGAAAATTAAGTTAAGGCCCCAGACAGGTTCATTGGTGCTCGTCTGAAGACTACATTAAGCAGAATAACCCAGCATGTTCTACCCCGCATGTTCTACATGCAGTTACTAAAACTTGGAACACAAAAACCACCTGTATGCGGACAAGCTTTTTTAAATTTCGAGGTTTTAACAGTAGTTTTTCATTTGAGCCACTTTCCGTAAAGGGGCATAACATTTAAGCCAAAAAATCAAAGCGTGGCATTTGAATCCATAAAACGATACCTACTTGTTGCAATGGATAACTTTTATTTCCAACTTTAAAGTAAATATAGGGATCAAGATAGCTGCTCCTGTTGATGTTTTTTTCTATATTACTATTAAACTAGGGCAGTTTTGTTGGTTTAGTCCAAAGTAGATTGTTGAAAGTTGTAGAAGCCTTGCTTTAGATCTGCTTCTAAATTTGTTACGTTGTGTAGCATTTTTACTGTGCCTCTTCATTTGCAGGCGGTTAAAGAAAAGGTTACACCAACATAAAGAAACGATGGAGCTTTCTTCTAAAAACTATAGAAAACCAGCTTTGAGATATCAAGAGGCTTTCAAAAATTACAAAAAATGTATAGAATAAATTGACCAAACAACAAACTTGAATTTCATAAGACAACAGTTTACGTGTTACAAACAAAATGACATCCAGACGTTTCCCCCTGGAAACTACATTTTATTTTTATAGTTACTGAGAAGCTCTCAAGGCAAAACGTTTGGGTGTCATTTCGTTTTGTAAAATTTAATTTGAATGTATTTTTTTTACATTCAAATTGGGTGTTTGGTCAACTTATTCCATAGTACATTTCTATCCTTCGTTTGAGAATCCTATGGATCCTTCAATTTAATTATGATGTGCTTCAGGAGTGAAGTATTTGTTCTTCTTTTAAATGCGCATAAAAATCCCTGTTAAAAATAATATCTAAGATATACCGATACACAAATTCTAAATGCAAGTCAAGAATCTCAACTCGAGTTACACAAATTATGGTCACATACAGCACTATCTAGAAGTTGATATAAGAGAAAATTAATTTGTCTCTCAGAATTGTTAAATTATCCGAATCAATACTGAGTGAAGGAAGCCCCAAATAGCTATAATTTAGTGGCCCGAATGACAGTGGCTCAAATGGATCGTATTCGTTTCAACTGTTATTTAAACCGATGGAGAGATGCCTCTGAAAGATGCTCAGTCAAGCATCGCTTATTATACCTTGGTTTTCTTTCTACCGATATATTTGACGGCTTTCTTTGTATTGTATGTAAGGTTTGCATAAACGATAAGCAATGTCTATTAGAAATTTGTGCAAAACTAGTCTAGATAAAGGTCAATAGACTTTATGTATTAAAGTGAAGAAAACTAGTCAACTGATTTTCATGACACTAGCTTTTAGAGAAATAAGAGTGATTGCATAACGCTTTATTGGAAAGTTAATAGCAAGCAAGAAAAAGTTCTGCATCGTCCCATTTTGCACTGAATATGACCCTGCTAGAACAACTAAAACCGTTTCAGGGAGAAACAATAAACAAGATTTGGTTGTTGTCATGCTTGCTGCCCCCGGCTTGGTCTCAATTGACACGCATGACATCGTTGTGAGTGAGTGTCGTGTTTTCATTAGGTCTCACTATGTCCGATCGCTCAATAGCGCTTTCATTTTGGATTCACGCCAGCCAATAATAATATCAATGAGAGGTTGGGAGGTTTAAGGTCAAACGAGTTTCCAAGCAAACTACGAAAAAAAAAACATTTTAGAGAAACATAAGTGGTACCTCTAGCTCTATCGTTAAACGGGCAGAATTCGGCTTTATTGCACTTTTTTTTAATGTTATGAATAAGATTGATCATTTTGTTGAAGCATCTTCTTTGGACTTCTCCACACAAATCTAAATTAAAACCTATTCTACAAACTGTACAAAGGTTTCAATTAGAAGTACCACTGCGCATCATCGACTTATTAGGATATTTTTATTGGGCATGGTTTTAATTAATTTTTCGAGTTGCGTTTTTCCAAATGTAACATTTTTGTTTTAGAAATAAAATTACATCTGAAGCGCAAATTATCGTTCCAGTTTGCAAGCTCCCTCTTTCCAGGCAAGAACGATAATTTTGTGCTCTATTCTCATTCCCACTTAACTTATGTTGTTAATGATTTAGTGAATAATAGGTTTTGAACTATATTCCTTAACATTTTTTCAAAATTACCCTTGATTAATCTTTTGCTTTTTTCCCTCAATATTGAATACGTGAGCTGAGCCATTGTTCTCATACGGATATTTCTTGACACTATTACAATGATGTAAATCGAGACGCAGATCTTCTGAGGCTCAATTTTCAACTTCATGACCTCTCTTGTTGCATGCAGCTTTAGTTTTTATCATCGTGAATGGAAATTAGAAGCTCTATACGACTTCAATGAAGGCAACACGGACCTAATTTTCTTTTCTCTTATTTTCATTTTTGTAGGCTTGTTGCTTTTGTGAAAGGGCTTTTTAGGATTAATTTAGCTTTAAATCGTGAACGGAAAAATCCCACTAACTCTCACTCTTTGATGGGATTTTATTTTCAATTGAATTTCAGAAAGAACATTGGCACGCTTTTGTTTCTTAAAAATTATTTCTGTGACAGAGTTGGGTTCTTTTCTATAGCTTTCTTTCCATTGCCCGCCTAAGACTCCGAGAAGTTTACCAAGGGTACCATTTCTTTTCTGCCATGTTAGTTTAAAAGTGATTTTCACTTTTCAATAAGAAACAATAATAGAACTTAATTAGCTTCAAAATTACGACTTGTAAAGATTAGAAAGGACAATAGATTTAATACCAACGAATTCACGAGTTTACTGTAAACTTTAAAAACTTGAACTCATACGAAAAAGGAAACTGTCTTGAAAGGGTAAAGCTTGGAATCTTAGCAGGTTATTTTTTCTTTAGTTCAATGAATCGATCGCTGTAATAAAATCAGTCTAGTCTAGTATCTTACACATGCTCGCAAGTTAAAAAGAGGTGTGCGAAAAATTTAATGAGAGGCCTTTTCAGTTTTAAAAAATACAACACCTTGCTACTTGTTTTCTTACAGTTTTGTTCAAATAAATAATATTAGAAAATACATGTAGTCCTAAAAAACGAGCCCAGTTTTGTTAATACAATGTCCCGCCAAAGGCCCTTTGTATGAAGAATACGTTTCTAAAAAATTTAAAGCTTTTTATGTTATGAAACGTTGCTCAATTTTAACCAAAGTAGAGGATCAGATAAGGGTTGTGAATCAAATAACTAATTTGATATTGTCTTTGTCTAAAATTGACAACAATCCGTTCGTTAATTTTCAACATTCATTTTTTACCGCTGAGAAATGATCTGAGAAAGCATACAATGAACTAATGAACTGTTTATTAAAGAATGAGAAATCCTTGTAAAGCTAATGAACACCGGTCTATTGGCTATCATTGTTAATTTTGCTTAATACATACAGCTGTTAATTTTCGAAACAGAGCCGTTTGCTGTCAATATTTCGCTTGTTACACAAAATCATTGGATGACAAATAGCTTCCCTTTCGTAACGAGTTATTATTTTGTGCTCCTTAATAACTGTGAGGAGGAAAGCGAAAAGAGAGCTGGCCGTGAATAAAAAAAGCTCCAGGCTTTCACGCATCTTGTCTGGAAATATTTTAAACGCAGCCATATTATGCATTGCTCGTCTCATGTTGTCTTTTTCGATGATCTTTGACGTAAATTATTGCTAATAATAAGATTTCTTCTCATGTCTTTATTCTTTATAAGAGGTGGCTCTTGTGATTTTTTTCTATAAAAAGTGGCCTATGTTGTGGCTTTCATCTTTGGAAAAAAAAAGATCGGAGATGAAATTTCTTTTACATTTGTCAAAGCCAAACAGAAGAAAAGCTTATCAATTTGCTCTCATACATAGTGACCACGAATGAAGTATCTCACGCAATTCCTGTCTTGTCAAGTCCTCATTAGAACTGCAAGTTGTAGTTGAAATTTGACACAATACACAAGTCACCCGAGTCGTCAAATGATTTCAATTTGTATGTGAAATACTTAAATGGTCTCAGTAATTCTGAGAAAGCTGCCGTTAGTTTAATAGCTGTCTTATGTTTTGGAAAAAATTGATGTTGTATCTTTTAAATCTTATTATAAAAGCATTATTCAAATTTAAGTTTACCAAGAAACCATGAGAGCTTTGAGTATGCACATGAAATACAAGTATTAGAAATTCATCCTGCCAGAAGATACAGATCATGTTGTCAGAAATCATACTCTAGTCACAATTTAATTATCTATAAAGGAAGTTATATCTATGTACAAATTATTTTATAGACAGAGCTTGTTTATAGTATTGAACTTGTTAGTTTGCCTTTATAAACATGAGTCACGTGATATACATATTCTGAATTGTTCCTCTTTGTGTACTAATTGACTCGCCATGATGCTTCTAATTAAAAACTGAACATTGAGCAAAGCCAATTCGATCACCACAGTCGATAGTCATTCGCCCCCCTCGTTATCTAACAATAGCGAAAGAAAGATTTAAATTAGAATCGAGGTCAGGCATGAATATTTTTTATGGATTTTTTTTTTACTTTCAATGAGATCTGTAACTGCGTGGGAACTTCCAAGTGAATCGAACCCTTTGTCATGGTTGACTTGTATTACAAAAGTCATTGATCAAGTGCATGTAATAGCGGTGAGTCATACGTTTGATTTTAATCAACAAAACAAAACGTCCACATTTGAACTCCTTCGTTAATGGAATGAAAAAAAATATGCATAGCCCATGTATACGTTAAGCGTTCTTGTTATTAATGTCAATGTGTTAAGCTTTTAACGACTTTTTAAAAGAAATAAAAAAAAAGATTTCTTCATTTCGATGATTACATACAACCTACAAAATAGGTAATTATATTGTACTAGCAATTTGTATACCATTTTAAAAAAAGAACAATATGCTTTTCCTTCTTTTTCTTTTTCTTCTTCTTCTTCTTCTTCTTCTTCTTCTTCTTCTTCTTCTTCTTCTTCTTCTTCTTCTTCTTCTTCTTCTTCTTCTTCTTCTTCTTTTTCTTCTTCTTCTTCTTCTTCTTCTCTCTTCTTCTTTTTCTTTTTCTTCTTTTCCTTCTTTTTCTTCTTCTTCTTCTTCTTCTTCTTCTTCTTCTTCTTCTTCTTCTTCTTCTTCTTCTTCTTCTTCTTTTTGCACTTCTCCTCCTTCTTCTTTTTGCAATTCTCCTCCTTCTTCTTTTTGCACTTCTTCTCTTTCTTCTTTTTGCACTTCTCCTTCAAGATCTTCTTCTTCTCGTTCTTGTTTTCTTATTGTTTTTGTTATTGTTTTTCTTCTTCTCAGTAGTAGTAGTAGTAGTAGCAGCAGCAGCAGCAGCAGTAGTAGTAGAAGTAGTAGTAGTAGTAGTAGTAGTAGTAGTAGTAGTAGTAGTAGTAGTAGTAGTAGTAGTAGTAGTAGTAGTTTTAATATTGATATTGTTGTTATTATAATTTTTATTATTTTAATTATTATTTTTATTATTATTATTATTATCATTTTCTCCTTTGCTCCTCTTTCTCCTTTTTCCTGTCTTCGTGACTCTCTCTTTCCTTAAAGAGAAAACTATCTTATTGATCCGCGCTCTGTGCTGTTTTTTTTTTGTTTTTTTTTTGTGAACTTCCCACCCTGCTGATTACACCGCTCCTAACCCGGTCCCCAACACATAGTTTGCATATTTAATGCCCGGGGTTGTACAACGACAATCTTCCGGGTCCGCGGAAAAATCGGAGAAAACTATAAAAAAGCAATATTGTATTTGTACTTCTTATGTGCCAGGGTTTTACACTGAGTGCATCATGTGTGGCTGTCAGGATATGTCAAAAGAGCGCACATCCCTCGCACGCTAGCGTACTCACGCGGGGGCAATTTACAGGAGGATGCCACTCTGTTGCATCCTCATGATTGGAATTGTACCGTCATAGGACCCCGGGATGCTCTGTGGCATTACGGTTTGCATAGACGTCTCTCCGAAATTCACTACGGTCGGCTTTTCTAAAAGATGTAAAGTCGAATGGACTTTTCAGATGTGTGGCAGATACCTAAGATTGCCATTGCACCAGATTGGTTACTAACAGTTTGAAGAACGAATTAAGGTATCAACGTTTAAGAGTTAAAAAACATTTTTAATATTAAAAATTGCATGAGAGAAAATGTAGAAATACTAAAGAGAACTCCTCTTAACATAAAAGACTCTCTTTATACAGACTATACAATCTGGAGTAACGTTACTATTCATGCTAATGACATGGGAGTCCTAGTCTCGTCCCATAGTCTTTTCTTTGCCATATTATCAGATGTCTAAGGTAATTCATCAGATTGCAAGAATTTCTCTTATCAACTACAAGGTTATATCAGAGACGGCGTTTGGGACAATTGAAAGTGTGTTGTCACACTGTGATGTAAAGAGCGCTTGCATATTCAGCACCCATTCACATTATCCTGACACCGGGCCGACCAGACTTAGCACTAAATCCATAATGGCAGACACTAGGCGGATCAGCTGCTGATACTAATTTTAAAGTCCTTAGTTTGACCAGGCCGGGGATCAAACCACGCATCTCCCGATCTCCGGGCGAGTGTTTTACCGCTAGGCCACAGAGCCGGTTGTTCTGCAAGAAAATAACCAAGTATTTATACGTTGTCTCAGTAGTAGCAACTGAGCAGCAGTAGTAGTTGTAATGGTAACAATTAAATCGTTGTTTTTTTTCGTACAAGCTTGCTTAAACATCTGTACATTTAATGACTCAGCTAGGAAGCATAAACTTTTCGTTAATTTTTATATTTTGAAAATTAAGTTTTTGTTTTGTTGGTTTTTTTTTTTTTTTGTTGGTTTTTTCATCCGACCAAATAAACTCATAACGTTATCGTGTGAGAGAGTTCGATTTCGCAACACCCTAATGAAATTTGTCATCAAATATTACAATGTCAAAGAAACAAATTCTCACTCAGAGGTGTAAAACGGGGAGAAGATAGAATGGTTACAATAGAAGCTCTTGAGAGATACAGGATACTGTTCTCAATCTCTTATAAATGACTTCTGGCTTTTTAAGATGAAAAATAAGGAATAAAGAACAATATAGAAAACTTGCCATTCTCCACGCCAAGAAGGAGAAAAACTTTCTAACCTAGTAAAATAACAATAACGTTATGTCTGTTTCGTAAACATAGTAATAGATGTTGAAGTGCCGGAAAACTATAGAATTGCTTATTTTTGCAATATTGAACGATGTCTCTAAACAGTGTCTAACCATAAAATGCCGAACAGGTCAATTTAGTCGTGCCAGTCGCTAAAAATGATACATGATAAGATGCCAGTAGATCTATAGATTCTACATACATTTCTTTATTTTTTTTAATACATTTTGTAAGTTAGACAAAAAAAAGTTCTGTTAAAGAAGAAACACTTTTAAGAGCTGTATTTTGAAAACATCTTTGGCTAAGTATTAGCGTTTGAATATTCAGAGCAAAGGATAAAAAAAACAAAAACGTCTAGGCTTCATGGAAAACCATTACCTCGAGTCACCCGCCGTATACAGTCTGTGGGTATCTATCACTGGCAACATCACACTGAGTAGCACTGGTGCGCACACCTGCGGTTACCGAGTTCAAAGCGCAAACCTTCTGGGTATTTCTTTGTAAGATGCTTTAGTTTTACTTTTTTCAACAACCACAGATAAGTAGTTTGCAGAGCTGATTAAAAACCAATAAATTCTTTGAAGCTCTAATGGGATAATTATTTTACCATTCCATATTTTTACGGAATCCCAGATACGTTAGAAATGCTCTCGTATACTACGACTTTTGTATCGTTAAAGGGCAACCTGTTATTGCCTAAATTGTTCTTTTTCGCGGATGTGGTAGAAGACGCAGCTTACTTTTCCTTTCATGTTCCATGCCCCTTTATTTGTATTTCTTTCTTTTCCTCTTTCAAAAACCCTTAACTTAAATGGGAAAAATAACATTTTACAAAAGTTCCGTATAAAATCTTAGGGGATCTGCAGTTCAAGCTCATGATTTAACATGCTTACTAGATCATTCACATTTTTAGCCGTGTACTCATTTAAGAGACGATGAAGTGGCTATTAAGTGCTTTTCCCAAGATTCAAACGCCTATCCACCAAGCCAGGTCTCTAATCCTGGACCTCTCGGCCCGAGAGACCAATGTCTACCACTAGACTACGACGCCACACATTGTAGGCGAATTATAATGGTTGAATTTTGTTTTATAACAGACACATTAGTTAAGGAAAGTTGTATTCCTTTTTTTGGGGAAAATCTGATTGAAATCTATTTTGGTCCTTAATGAACAAGATCCAAAGAATAACACACAAACCCTGGATGAGACCGATTTTGGATTTTGACAGCATGAGAATTTACAATGTTTACAATGTTAAGTCGGCTCCACAGATATAAAGTTCAACGCCTAAAATAAGTTGAGAAAAAAATTACTTGATCCCCAATTGTACTAAAGGGTTATTCTAATATTGCAAGAGCTGTTGTGTTTTTAAATCACCTTATAAAGATAGAACATAGATAAAAACAGGTGGATATTAGTTTACGGCTCTATAAGGTGTATTTCCACCGAGGACTCTTTAACTGAAATATACATTTTTCTTGTAAAACTTTTCATCAGGTACCTAAAATAAAGAACTGTTTTTTTTTATTAAGGACTTTTTGTTTCTTATTTGATATAACAACAGAGCTGACATTTACCAAATATGAAGACTGCATTTTAGCATGAGCTACTATAGCACGCACTTTGAAAAACGGTTAAGTTTCACATTTCCTCGCAAGACAAGGAACTTGAATTGAAGAAACAGAAAGACAACTCTCATCGTTTGTCTGTTTTGACAAGTTTCAGCGGTAACGTCTTAACCTTGGTTAGACACGTTTTTCAGGAGGTAAGTGATTTGCCCGATCATCGCAGCATCTCTTGGGTGCAAGGCTAGCCACATTCCTGGTGAAGTGAGGTGAGGTATGTCAGGTAGTGCTGTGAGAACTGTGCCTTCCGGGTAGCCTGACAACACTGCTGCAGCGTCATGGTTGGAATTCCTCGCTCTGGTCTCACTATTTATTGTGTTTGTTATAGAGTAGCCGAGTACCCCAAGATGTTCATTATAAGGATTATACTGCTATTAATAGCACAATTTTTAGACCGCCTCACCAGTAATCCTGTTGCTTACAAAGCTTAACTAGTCGAATTAATGGTTGCCTTGGAGCTTTTGATAGCATTATTTAGTCAGATACTATGACCCTAGAGTGACTTAGGAGCATTATCATACAAAAAGTACTGGACTAAATCGATATTATGTATACAAATATTTGTTGCTAACGATCGATGCCACCTAGATGCCACCATACCTGTAGCAGCAAAAGTTTTCCAGCTGTGGAGTTTAAAAAATGTCGAGACGTAATCATTAGGAACAAAAAAAAATCAAATAAATAGAAAAAGAGTGAGAGAGCCGGAGTATGAAATTGTATGGATGGTTAGATGAATTTGAAAATGTAAGACAGAGTAACTATCTGCCTATATCCGTCCATCTATACAAATTCTGGTCTACTTATCGAACGATCTATCCTTTGAACAATATCTTTACCAGTGTATAATAATTATGAATAATGACATAGTTGCATAATATCAAATAATGGTTGTTGTTTTTTGTTGTTATTTTTTGTTTGTTTTGCTAGAATTCTTTTACATTCCATTGTATTAAGATGATTCCATTTTTAACAAAGTTTAAGTGCATCATTAACAATAGATTTTTGTTATTTTTTTTCCAAGACTTTGTTTTTTGCCCTCGCATATGGTTCTCTTTTTCATATTTTTTTCATCTACTTCCCAGTTGTACAGCCAACCGAAAACAATTCATCCATGATACTCGAGTTAAACACGTGTTAAATGTACATCTCATAACTATCTTTCCCTTTGACCGAAATGAACCGTAGACTCTGGCATCGTAGATGTGTTGAAGCGCCTACAACGCACTTGGCTTAGACAAACATCATTAGGGAAGACAGGGATGGATAGGCGTCTTGTTTCACTTACAAGGTTGATTGGCGTTAAAATATTTAAAAACCCATGGAACATTTACATACAACATAAATGACTTATTTTTAGGTTTCTCAAGTTTTTTTTGCTTTAATCGTCCGAGTAGCTTTTGTTAACTTGGTAGTTTGTAGAAGTTCAGTTTATTTTCTCTCCTATAGCTTGTTTTAAAAAATACAGCTTTACGGAAGAAAGCAAAAAAAAATTCGAAATTTACTGTACAGGTTGATAAATATCATCTGTAAAAAGGTAGATAGAGATAGATGGATAAATAAATAGACAGCTAAATACATCAATTGATTGGTGGATTGGATGATTGATTGTTTGATTGGTAGATATTAATTAATAGAGGAATGAAGATGTAAGCAGAGAGACAGCGCAACAAAGAGAGATTTCATAAGACGATAATTTTGCAACTAGTCTTACCTAAGAAAAAAAAGAGAGATTTGCCAGTTATAGTTTTGCCCGCATAACCCATTTGCTAATGCTGGGTGTTACATACCGGTGAATTACCATTTATTTCCTTTTCAAAGCAAAGTCCTGCAAAACAGGTAAAGAACAGTTTCTGTCGGGAAGCGATATGAAAGAATTGGCCTTTTACGAGAGGGAAACAAACTTGATAATTAGTCTTCTGTGACAAACAAATGCAGAAACATCTATATCTATAAATGAGGAGCGCATGAATATTTTAAAAAAGCTGCCGTGAGTTCTCCTAGACCGCTTACGATAAAAGCGTCACATGTGTTTGAAATGCCTTTAAAAAGAGCTGTATATTTTGGTAAAAGGGTAAAAATTCAAAAATAAAACACAACTAAAAAAATAAATATCCATTGTTTTTATAAGGAACTATTTTCTT
>BMAT01000236.1:127772-139107 GCA_019649035.1 Elysia marginata
CTTTGAAGTGGAATTGGGCTTGTAAAAATACCCTTCAATCAATCACCATCGGGGCTATAATAATTGCTGAGTTAATATGATTAATCGGATCCTCAAATTATATGTTTGTATATAAATATTTCTGAGTGGGCTACTCTTTCATTATGTGAAAGTCTTGTCTAACGGGGTGACATTGTTAAATGGTTGCGTACCCTTCAAATTAAATCTTCGTCCTGAAAGACAAGAGAGACTCGACAAAGTATGTAGCTTATTGTCGAATCAACCCCATTATGTGGAAATAGGTTTTAAAAAGCACTCATTACGGTTAAGCAGCTTATGGGGTGTTTATATAAAACATGGAGTTTATCAATGGTAAGATCTAGGATTAATTTTAGAACAGCTTTATAGTCTTTAACATTATAAAAAAAATTGCTGCTGCTCTTTAGATAACCTGGTAAGAAAATATCGTTCAAAGTGGGCGAAATCCTAAAAAATTGTTTTACTCTCTTTCATAAATATTGGCCTGTGTTCTTAGGTTTTCATATCAATCTGAGAATGCTAATTTTAATTTCGTAGTTAAATTAATAAGAACAATACAAGAAAGGACCCAAAGTTTATCTGCGTCTCATCCTTTTCTTTGCTTATTGATTTTCAGCGTTGTAAAACAACAATGCTCTCGGCAAATTTTAGAAAGCCTGTACCTTTAGAAGATAGTCTATAATTTCATGCGCTGTGCAATAACCTAAACTTTGTAAAGAATTACTCAGTGTTTTCAGCAGTGCCCGGTAAAAATAATAAGGTTCCTGCGGTTCAATTTAAATTTTGCCGAAGAACTTTTGAATTCGATTTTTTATGTTTTGGACGCAGTTGGTTATGCTAAAATTGTAACAGAAAATCTGATTAGTCCACGGTTAGAAAAGAGACAAAATGTATATTGCCAAAATCAAGATTTTACCTGCGGTAGGCGCAGGGTGATACGGGATACAGAGCTAGCTTTTTTGATAAAGAAAAAAACCTTGCTTCAAAAACTTAGAAAACAGTTGAGTTAATCCCTTTACGTTATTGAAACTTGAGATAGTGGCCTTATAAGATCGAGATATTTCAAATCGCAGATTGGTTTATGATAGAAGCAAAAGCCCTAAATCTATGATGCTTTCACAAAAATGTTATAGTTATAAAAAATAGAACTCTCTCTTTATTCTCTTTCTTTTTTTTTTTTGTTCTCTCTTTTATTGCCTTTTCTCCTCTCAATTTGACCGCGCTTCTATCCCCCCCTCTCTCTATCTCTTTCTCTCTCTCTCTGTCTCTCTCTCTCTCTTTCACTCTCTCTCCCTCTCCCTGTCTCTCCCTCTTTCTTTATCTCAACGCCAAACCCTAAAAAGTACATCTACCATGTTGAAAAAAATAAGTTTGCAGCTGCTCTTTTCATTTTGTAAAATATGGACCTGATTTAGGTGGGGTTTTTCCTTATCTTAACCAAACATGGACACTTACCTTTTTTTTCTTATAGGATCATCGCATATTGTATTACTCAATCCCAGATCCGAGATCTGTGGAATGAAATGTTTGCTTTCTGTCTTGAATCACCGAAGTAAGGAAACTGGGTAATTTAATTCTATCTACCTTCTCATAGAGAAAGCTTATCCATAGTGCTGTAGATTTTTTTCTCTGTTTCATTAAATATTGACCTGTGTTGTTCGGTTTTTATACCAATCCGAGAAGGCTTGTTTAAAGTTCTTAGCTAAAATGTCACTCTTTACAATTGGATAAACTTTCCAGGTAAGATGTTATTTTTATTCTGACGCAGTAATTTAAGCTACCATGTCAATGCCTCTTTTGTTGAAAAAGAAAGCACATATCTGGTGTCGTTCCAGTAATATGGCTGTAGATGCAGCTAAAGCATTCTTCAAAAGAAGTTTCTTGGGATCACTTTAGGTTTCTATTTGCAGTTCAGACAAAAAAGATGTACTAAAAGTAGCTACTTTCAACGCATGCCATTTGCCTGGTTTCTCTACTGTATTTACTTCAGAAAATCTCTCGACAGTTTTCTTGAGTTGAAATACTTCAGTAAAGAAAAATTTGGGTACAAAAGTGATAGAGTCATTTTGTTATACACACGAAACCCATGATCTCTACAATGGTTTATAATGTTTTTCCTAACCTGTTTGGTCCATTTAAAGTGTTTAAAATATGGAATCTCGTTTGTTCTCCGCGCCGAAGAGTATTCTATAGACTGTCAGTTTCGATGTTACTTTGTCTATTGGTTACTTAAGTAAGCCGAGCGCTGCAAGCTCCACACTCTGAATTGCTTATAATCTTTTTTTTTCAATTTTTAAAAGATACAGAATAATGATTCCAAACACTATGTGGTAACAAAAGAAACTCATTTGAAACCTCACATTCATTAAGATGAGTCGCGTGAATTTTAATGTTCTGGCCGTTACTCAAAGGGTTTCACGTGGGAAGTGAGAAAAAAAGTGCGTTCGTTCATAAACTGGGTTATATTTTTGAGTCTCATATATATGCGAGTTAAGAGTTTTATCAGTTGTGCATGTCTACATCGCAGTAACAAACAGAAAACATCACAACTTGTTCAAACTAAGCTTTGGTATTTGTGAGAAGACTATGAAAAGCTAACAGAATATATAATCAGTACTTTTGCGTTACTTTTCTTTCATTGCGCGTATTATTGTCAAACACGTAGAACCCATATTGCCATTCTGATAAATTATTAGCAACTTTAAAGTTTGGTACAATGAAAACGATAAACAGATGGAGAAGAGAAAAGGACAAAGTGAGAGGCAAAAGGTCACAGAGAAAGAGGTACCGGTACACAGACATATTCAGAGGCAATAACGATAGAGAATGAGATGATAAATTGAGAGTTGCGTTAGTTCAAATCCTTCTTAGCCCTTTGTTGTTATTTGAACATTTTTATCGGCATTTACGTTTTGAAATCGACCGATATGAACGTAAGCAGTAGAACAATCTTTGCAATAATTGGTTTAATAGCCATAGGTATTTAAGTTTTGTTTGCCAGCAAATGTTAAACAATATGACTACTATGTTTTTCACGGTTTTCTTTTTTATACAAAACAATTTGAAACCATTATACTGTCTGATTTAAATGTTTTTAAATAAACCCACATAGCGTCTAAGCCTATCTTAAAATTCGCATGTGCACATTACTTTTCTATCAAGATTAATTTTCATGTTTTTTTTGTTTTGTTTTGTTCTTTTTTTTGGCTAGGACTAAGTAAACCAATTAAAAACAAAGATGGGAAAAGCCATATTGTTTACACACATTGATCTTTTTGAAGTTGGTTCAAGACAAAGTCTGCTTCCAAGATGTTATGTAAAGTCTAATTTATTTTTTTTTTGTATCGACTCGCACGGTAGTGATTGCCTCGCTTCGCAGCAGAAAATTTCAAGAGAATTTCTCGACTTCCTACGGCTCGATTATGTTTGTCACAATTGATAGCGAAAAAGGATGAGCATACAAATCTCACTGTTGTGTTTCTGAGTTCCTTTTTCATCTTTTAAACTCACTCACGAAGGATTCTTTCAAATTTGAAATAGAAAGGATCGTGTGACCTACAACATTAATTTTACAGAAAAAAAAACATTTAACTTAAAGGACAAAAAAGCTCAAACGAAACAAAAACACAAAGAGTAAATACAGACTAAACAAAATCAAACCTCAACGAACTACCAGCCCAACCCCGCAACCACACAAAGCAAGCAACAAACGTTACTCAAACATGAGTGCGAGTGCTCGAGCCACATGCACATAATTATCTACAGAGGTATCCACCCGGAACCTGTCGTGCATGCCATCAGCTGCCATTAGCCGAGGTTTGGCAAGAACTGCAGATTGGTTTGGGCGTGGTCAGTGCCGGTCACTGGGTGCTGAAGCTTATCTTTTGGCGTAGACGAGTTACTTTTATCCCATTGAAAAAGAAGAGTTGTTTGATTAATACCCGTGGTGGTGCTTTGAGATTTCATTAGTAAACTGACACCAACATCTAGATTGTGTGTGTGCTTTTTTTTACACAATCTCCCGTATCAGATTTTTAAAACGTGAATAATCAACTTTTCCTACTGTTCTTTTTATCTTAGAATTAATACCTTCACCTCTTCTATTATTTTGTAAGATAAGATGTTTCAGTTTTTCTTATTTTGTAAAAACAAAACTCTTTCATCAAATTTCCCCACACGCCAACTATTGTTTCCTTACCTCTGCTGTCACTTATCTCATATCGGTCCGCAAAAATAAAAAAAAACAATCCACAGAAGAGAAAAAACCGCTCTGTCATTGCTTCACACCCCTGCGCCGGGAGCTTAATCTCAACTCACGATTGCACGGCAGATCTCGTAGTTCTCCTGGCACAACGATGAGACTTCTGGGAGAAAGCGAAATTTTTGTTTGCATAATGCATACCCGACAATAAACAAAAATAAAGCAAACGAATTTGCTTGATTCCTTTTTTTTCGTTTTGTACTTCCTTTTCTCTCGTCAGTGGGGGCGTGGAGATAAATAAGTGAACAAAAAAGGAAAAAATGGCTTGCCCCACAGCGCACCTGAATCTCTAGCTTGGCCTACATAGAGTGAACGCCCTTCTATGCTCTACCTTGATCAGAGCATCGGGTTGAATACTTAATGTTTTGAATTCTTCATGCATTATCTGACAGTATGTATGTCAGGGCCCCCGGCATCGCGACAAACCCCTTCACGTGTAATACATGAGTGCACGCTACTCGTTTACCCTGAATCTAGGCTTGTCAGTTCACATTCTTCGTTTCTGTGATTAGTATGTTTGCGCGTTCCAGTCACGAAATTGGGTTCTCAATGGTAACGCTTTTTGGTTTATCGAGCAGCAGTAGAAATTAGAAACAACTTGTGAACTGCATATTCCAGTAGCTACTTAACCGACACGTTGGTGATACTAAAGTGTTAAATCTTAATTTCAGGGTAAGCCCTGTTCTAAAATAATCACTTAGAAGATACTTAGCAAGAGGAAAATTTACATTAAATAAAAATTTTAATTATTAAGAAGTTTTGCGTGAAAGAAAAAAGATAATGATATTTTGTTTTCCGGAAAAGTTCGTACCTGCATAACCAATGCTCTCAAGACTTTTTGTTATAATGATAACGGCAATCCACTCGGAATATTATTACCACCCGAAAGCCGTTACTTTATGAACGCGATATTTGGAATGTTTGCATTCCCACCTCTATCTCTCCAAGAGAGAAAGGAGGAGGGAAAGAAGTAGAAAATGGAACATTAAATTGATAGAAGATTTTGGCTGGTGTAATGGGGAAGTGTCAAAAGATCATGCAACAATGAAAGTAAAAGCACTACTATGCACAATACCTGTCTATCGGACCGTTTCCAGCAGGTTGTGAGCGGAGATGGGAGAGAATAAGACGAGTCTCGGCCTATTTATATTCCTGGTCTTTTTTATCGAAAGCAATAATTCCACTATCTTAGGAGGAATCAAATATTAATAAACCAACAAAAAAGATTAACCTTCAGATCACTAATTGCCATGCACCAGCAAATGGGAAAGGGAAGGATGTAAAAAAAAAACAATTTTACCCAAGGCTTCAAGGTGTGCTAGAGAAATCTGAAGCAAGAGACAACAAGATTCTAGTGGGGGACTTTGCACAGATAGAAATGACAACAAAGTGTACGAAGAAATTATGATGAATCAAGTTATTGGACGAATGAACGAAAATTGACAACTCTTTGCTGACATGTGCGCCAATAATCAAATCGTTATTTGGGGAAGTCTTTTCCAGCACAGAGGGATACACAAGGCAAGTTGGATCTCACCAAACTACAACCTTGGGACAGAAAACCAGATAGATCACATCTGCATCAATCACAGTTTGAGATTCGCTCTACCAGATGTTAAAGTATTTAGAGGAGCAGAGTTTGTATTACATCATCATCTGGTGGTAGCATAGATCAAGCTCAAACTCGGGAGAGGCAAGTTTGCCCCGCGCAAGAGACTTCTTAAGGCTGAAGAAGATATGGTGCAATAACATCATGAAGGAAAGGACAAAGATAAAAATCACTAAGTCAAATGTGAAGGCATTTCTATTCTACGGATCAGAGGCATGTCGAACCAACAAGACAACACTTCCAAACTGCAGTCCTTCAGCAACAGATGCATGAGACAAATCATCAGCATACATCACAATGTTCGGAATTCATCAGCAATATTGACTTGTGGGAAAAAACGCAGCAACAATCAATGGAGGTTGGAGATGAGGAAAAGAACTTGGAGAAGGATTGGGCAGACTTTAAGGAAACCAAGGCAGTGCATGACAAGGCATAGCTTGATACGGAACCCACAGGGTCGCAAAGCCAGAAGGAGGCCAAGAATGACGTGAACTTCGTGAAAGAAAGAAACAGAGGCAGCGATGGCATCCGCAGAGAAGACATGGAAGAACTGGAAGAGTTGGCACAAGATAGGATGGTGTAGAGGACATTTGTTGGCTGCCTTTGCTTCAAGGGGAGCTGAGAGGCGAAGAAGGGAAAGAAGAATTCATTACACCACGGCTCATTCATTTATTTCTTCATGATCTGCAATGGAACAGCAACTTCTAAATTGAACCGCAGTCTAAATTGATATTACCGATATATGCAAAGAATATCACCTATTAATCTTCAGATAAAAACTATGATCGTGATTACTTGAACTGATATCTTGCTTTAACTTTTAACATCAGTAATGTCATCACCTTATGGTTTTAACAATTATGTCAATGTCAGAGCAGTCAGAAGGCATCTTTTTTCCATTCTCGTATTGTTTTAGAGTTCAATGGCGGTGTTCTAGAAAGCTTCACAATCTATATTCGTGAGTTCGGTATTTTCATGTGTTTGAACTATTCTTGCTGTAACCTTCTCTGTTATAAGCGTGTGTCTTCGCAAATGTTTGTCATCTCATGAAAAACCCTACGAAATTTAACAGCTATGCTTTCATCGTTTCATTTGGGTTTTTTTTAATAACTCAGGCAAGCGAATTTGCCCTTTTCTCGCTAAGCAATATAGAAAAACGAATACCCTACGCTTGCACTTTTCGACACAATACATATTTCAGTGCACCCTTCGCTATTTTTTTCGATACACTATAATATCTCAGTTTTTGTGTCGTTGGGATGCAGATCTCGTAGACAGACGTATTATGAAGAATGGAAGTATGTGATACAATTATCGTCACTTTTATCATGGCAAGGTGCCAAATATCCCCAGACTCGTATAATGTTCCAGGCCATGGACAGATGATCTCTATTATGGACAGTATCTGTTATGCAGTGTAGGCTACTCGCGTTGTGGAAACGAGTGTTGGTTTTTGCTTGTTTCTGTCTAGACTCGTGCAGTGTCAGTCGCATCAAGACATACCTCTGTCTCGACTATTATTTCAAACATAATAGAAAAATTAGAGGCTATTTAATACAGTTTATCTCCTAAAATGTTCATAATAACTGTTTTCCTCTCGTATGCTCGTATATTATGCATAACTATTTGCTTAAATGCCCACATTCCAATACCACCCGCTGTATTTTTTGGGAAGTGTTAACTGGTTGTTAGAGACTGTTGTGTCACATGCAGTTAGTACAATGCAGTCGGATGATAATGAAAGATGTATTTAGGTCTGAAGAATATCACCACAAAACGAGGTAATTGGTTTTCAGATAAATTGTGTTTAAACCGTTTATTCACCTCAGGCAGCATATTAGACTTTTATATAAGCATTTCAAAGACACATATCGGGAAAGTTCTAGAAAGATGATAACTAAAGAGGGATTTGTTTTGTAAAATGTTGCTAAGAAATAGAAAAAGGATTTTCCAAACAGTCTGTAAAATTGCAAAATATATGTACCAACACAATTTTTCCAAGATCCATGTTTCACATTCAAAGAGTCCTATTCTAAAATAACAGTGGATAGTTAACTATTGAATGGAGTAATTTTTTTTCTTTCATTGTCTATTTGGAACCAAAAACATTTTTTGTCGCACAAGAGCATTATAAATTCTAAGACGTTCCATTGTTAGACGTGTCCGCCACATGACTCCAGTAGAGAGCCATTGGCATAATCTACCAACAGATTACTACTAACTTCATTAAAGGTAGAAGCGGAGTGGAGGGAAAAAGCAAATAAAATTATCATGAGTATATTTTTGCGAATGTCAAGCTGCTCTACATATTTTTAATTTAAAAAAGAATTACTTTAAGCACATTTCTTGTTTCTCTGTGTTTTATTTTTTACACCAATCCGCCATGTGTATATTCAACATATTACAAATTCTACAAAACATTTATTTTATACACTATATTAATCCCTTTCGGGAAATTTGGCTTCGTCACTGAGCGTAGCTGTGTCACCACAGAGCAGCGCCACTAATGCCCCATCAGACCAGTACATTTGAAGGCCACTTTAAACCCATATGCAGGGTGTTGCAGGGGCATATCACAAGTTCAAAAATTGCCTGTAGATGGATACCTACCCGTTTTACAGGTGGGTGGATTGGAGAAAGTTAGGGTATATTGCGTTCCCAAGGCAATTGCAACATGGTATTGTCGGAATCGAACTCTTGACCTCCTTATCTTGAGTCCGACGCGCTAACCATTCTGCCACGCTGCCCCTATGTTACGTTAAAAATATAAAAACACAAACCAAAGAATATGATTAATACTTTCTAAATCTTAAAGCTGTTATATAACTGCTGTTATATAACAGCTTGATATCAATATAGTAAAAGAAGTTTTGGTAATAAATATAAAAACACCTGCTCAATAAAGCAAAGAAGTAAAAAGTTCTGTCAATGGTCCCTTAAAATAGTTCATCAACGATTTAAGGTGCGCGAGATCATTTTATGTCATTGGTACGACCAAAAACAACTGTGTTAAAGTTTTAACTTTCAATTTGATTTCAGGAGATGCAGATATATTATTTTGTGTGTTCGTTTTGTCAAAAAAGTAAGAAATTCATACTCTTTCTAAATTTGACAAAGATAGATAAATCTACATTAAAGCACAGGTCTTGATTGAGGGGTTGAGTAGTTTTTAAAGCCTGTTGATACAAAACGCATTTTTAAGTTCTTTTATTTAAACAACCACGGACGGCATGGCTAGAACATGCGCAAATATTTTGGCGTTTCCTTGACCACTCACTGTCCCCTTTAAAAACAGGAGTATTAGCATTTCACAAAAACATCTCAAATGTAAAAATAAAAGGGGGAAACTGTGCCATAAGGAATTTTAATAAAGTGTACTGAACTACCCTAGACTTACATATGTAGTATCAGTAGTCGTCTTCGGATTTTCGCGTGAGCAGATGGTTTCAAACGGCAAAGCTAATAACGATTATCTGTAAATCATTAATGTTAAAGAGGGGTGAAGGTGTCAGAGGAAAAGCCCAACCTATCGATGACCCAATCACCCCCTCAGCTCAAGTAACATCTGAATCACCGAGCCTAGGTTTTATGACCATGCTCTAGTGCTGCAGAAGTAAATTGTGCGTGTCTTCCCTGCTTGGGTGATTACGCGTCCCCTTGCACTTGCCGCTTCTTCCTACTGCATGAAACGACTATGTAGTGGGAGGTGGAATCTGGAGGTGAGCTGCATTAGGTAGTCCCGTTATTGTCACTGGCGCGATTGACATCTTGACAGATGAGTTATTGCAGCCAGGAGATGTAATCTACAGAGGAAGCAGAAGCGGGCAATTGATCAAAAGGCCTTGAAAAATACATGAAAAAATGCGTTGAGATGGATGAGCTTGGCAATAATAAAGGTGAGCTGAACAAAAACATTAAAAATTAATTCATGAAAACAATTTCAGAGAGAGCCCTAAAGAGATAAGCATGGAATTGCAAAGTGAGCGAGAGGGGTAGGAAATTACAAGCTTAGATCGATGGTAAGATAGAGTTGAAAAGCAATCAGAGAAAGGCTAAATGAGACTGAGAAAACAAACGTGGGCGAGATCGTTAGGAGAGCGTGTTAACAATGAGAAGAGATCAAATAGATTACCACCGTTAAGGCAAAATGGAGCAATTATGCGCTATGAATTTGAAAGTTGGGCAATGATCACGAACCAACTGCAACAGAGGTGCCATACTGCCTTGCATCCATCAGGTTTACAAATAAGTTGTCGTTTTGGAATAAATGTTGTGTTGTATACTGGTTCTTAAAATTTTACAATTGATAAACGATCTTTATTTGTGTAATGAGGCTGAATTTTTCACTAGATACTCAGATAGGTTTGATTTACCTGAAACAAATTTTTGTTTGACAATATTTGTAGTTTTCTAAGACGTTGAATCAATATGAAAAAAGTGAATTATAACTTACATGACTCTCGATAAATAAAAATACTTATTGCTCAAAACCCTAGCCGCCCACTTCTGATATATCCTAATAATATATGTGCCAGGATAGAGTATAGTACAGTCGCTAAGGTTTATTCAATTTCAAGTCGCCTTTTTATAGGCTAGAAATGCAATCTATGCTTCGATTTTCAGTATAAGTGACCGAAATAACAAATCCATTGAGTTAAGCCTTTGCGGATCAAACCATAAAAATGGATTATGTGCTTGATTCTCTTTGTCCCCATAATCGAAATACTTGCAAATGTTAGTAATGGCAATAATCATTGACAATCCGATGGCCGTCACTGCGGAAAAAATGTCCATTAAATGAACAATATATGTTATTAAATCATAACACTTTCTGGTAACAGTGATAACACATGAGTTAATCAATTTGAGATGGAGATTTTGTGTTGCAAACTCAGACTGAATATCGCATTTCCATCAAACCATTTTGAAACATGACTTTACTCGAGAGGATTAAATTCAACTTCAATTCTTACAGCAATAAACCTGTTTTGGCAAGTAAACTTAATGATAGAATTAACTGATTGAAGTCTTCAATTTGGAGTTTACCCAAATGTTTTTCCAAACACACTTTGCAGCCCTGCCAGCGAAATGCCACTAGACTACCAGAAAATGCCAGGCTACTTAAAAATTTTTTCAGTAACCAAGGCTAACGTTTTTCCATTGTATTGTTTGTCTCCGTTCATGATAATTGTAGCTCTTGTTTGAAAAACAAAAGTGGAAATGAAGCCATTAGAGCAGCGTGTATGCTGGATGCGCCTCATTACTCGGGAAGAGGGAATTGTGCACGCAGTTTTCTACAGTCCAACATGGTTCATTTGTTTTAGATAATCGATGGCTAGCGACGCGAGAGGGGTGTGGGAGATAGCTACAAGCAATACCCATTGATGCACTTAGATTTGAGGGGAGGCACAAAATCTTGTTTTACCCTTTTCTCTCTCTCTCTCTCT
>BMAT01000236.1:155240-168770 GCA_019649035.1 Elysia marginata
GCTCTCGAGTTTAATTTTTTTTAAGAGATAGCTAAGTCATGGAATAATTCAATAAGAGTCGCAGTAGAGAAGTGTTGATTAGTATGTTTAAACCTTGGTAAGTCAAATGTTCCAGTTTTTTTTAATGTAAACTAAAGCAGCAAGCAATCTGCTACACGCCTTTGTCAGACAAAAAATGTAAAGTATACAACAGTTACATAATATTATATTTTATGCTTTCCTTTTATTGTGCCCATTCATATAACCCTTTTATACTTTGTGCGTCTGCCGAAGGCGTAAAGCTGAAGTTGGCTTAGTTCCTTTGTACTTTTTAGAGCTGGAATATTCACCTTACACAATTTTTAATTTGTCAAGTTGTAAGATAATGAATTATTAAACAAAAGCAACAATGTCCTTTTTAGACGTCATGTAATTTTTTCTATTTTTTTTCCTTTTTTCAATATTATGCTCATCTCCAACTACATTTCAAAGAGTAAGGGAACCACCTTGTTTGTTCCAGCCATCTGAAATAAGTGAAAAATGAGACAGTATTCCATATTACGTACCATAGCTAAGTATACATCAAAAACAGTGGAATCATACAAAACTTGTACAAACTTTATTGTTTTGGCAGACCCCTACTTGCTTTACGTTTACTATTACCCACGCACATACACACTCCCACGTCTCTCTTCTTATAAAAACACCGAGTCTTACGACGTGCAATCTAAATATCTTTATTGAATTTTCCTTCTTTCCCCCAGACAGACAGATGTCACGCATGGGAAAAGCGTTTACTCTTATCAAACTTGGATCCTAGTGTCTTCATTTCGACGCATCTTCATGAATTGCTGTCTTCCTGTTTGGAAATCTGTTTTGGTTTTCGCCCTTGATTTGAAATTCTTTTCGAACCAAACGGAAAATTTTACTAATTAACAAGAAAAACAACGCAGTGAGCGACCTGTGATTAAAATTTGACTTTAAAGAAAAACAGAAATATTTGTTATCATCTTCTCTTATCAATTCAGCTCACTTTACTAGATGCAAATTTTTTTTAAGTTAATGCTTTGCGTTTTAGTAATCTAGGCTAGTTAAAATTAAATCTCATGTGTCAAAGCTTATCAAAGGTCTATCTATCCGGATTTTGACACACTGACCAATGACGCTGAGAAACTAACAAATTCAGCAGTGAAATATTTTTTCACTTATCAACAATGTGAACATGGATAGCGACGCATGTTATTTCTTCCTGCGGCACCGGCGGAGGCGAATGGCAGGACCCAAACCTGCTGGCCTGAGATCACAAGCGTGCAGTTTGGATGGCTCAGCCACCAAAGGAGGTCGGTGCGGTCTGCAAGCGCGCTCTCTGGGGTGTCTTTTACTGTTTCTTATGATTCTGCCGGCGGCTTCACGTAAGTATTTTTGTGCATCTGAAACCAAGTTTTTATTTAATATCAATCGCTGGATTCAGCAATGGTTAAACGGGTTTAATTCCGTGATGGCAGCGTACTATGGTGGCGATTCTGTGGAGTTTTAAGTTACCTAGCATGCGCATTGCAAGCGGAATTTGCCTACCCTTGCCTTTCTGTATAGAGGATGAGGAACGACCTTTATCAAGTGGCCTGAAATCGCCGCCACATTGTAGGGTTTAGAGACAATACTTAAATTCATCGATTTTTATTTACTGTAATTAAATTAAAGGCAACCAGGCAAATACTGGACCAAAGTAAAATCAACTTACAATGATCGATAAAAGCAATCTTTTAACTTCTGCAGCCAGCGCAGATTGACCACAGATTTAAGCAGTGCTTGACATTACAGTGTTTCCAAAAGCACCTAAATGGCAGGCTCACAGTGTCGCTGATAAATTTGAGTTCAGTTCTTTGTGGTTATATACTGATGTGTTTGGTGGAAAATGCGTCACTGGGTCTATACTCCGGAGTTTAAAATAATAAATACTCTTCATAAATTCGCAATAAGATAAACATCTTCTGCCTCAGGCTTTGAACTTCAATCCTAATGGTAAAAACTTGAATGCCCTTTTTTGTGTTCTTTTAACTCAACATAACAATTTGTGTCTCAGATACTGTTACTTCCAAAATTTCTCTCGTTCTGGCTCGGGAGTTCAGACTCATTGTGGTCTTAACACTCCTTGAGCCCCTCTCCATTTCCGCCCCCTGCCCCTACCCCCTACCCCAAGGCTTTGTATATTGCAATTGGGCATTTTTTAATCTATGTTTACACAAGGTCTTGTTGTCTCGAGTTTAAATTTTATTATCTTTTTTTTTCTATCAGGTATCTCCTCTTCGCCTCCTTATAACTCTTCTTTTTTATTTCATGTTTCTTTTTTTTTCAACAATTATCTGTTGCTTCCTAAATTTCGTTTGTACGGACATGTTTGTTTATCTTTTTACCATTACATATCGAGAAAGTTATACAATAATCAAACTCTTCATGCCGGTCGATGTTCTGTATCTCCCGTTCTTTTCTTTCACAGATAATATTTTATGTGTTGTTTGACGTAGCATAATGACAATTAATTTTTTTTTAAAGAAACTAGAACTTTTTATTTTGATCTTAATATTAATTGAATGCTGAAATACTCAGGTTCATTTAATAACAAGCATAAAAGTTGCGAGTCTTAAGATTTAGACTCGGAACATTTTCTGTTCAACATGTGACCTTTCCAGGTTTACAATACCAACTCCTAACTAAAGTCTCACATAAACCTTTGTGTCCGGGATGAGCATGTTTGTTGAAAAAGGTTCTTGTGGCCTTTTCGTTATGTTTTTTGTGTTGGCATGTTTGTCTGAGGACCTTTCTTTTTACCCGCAATCATTTACATAAGTAGAAGTACAGGTGGGAATAGAATCTTGCCTAAGAGTGCCAGATTTTTTGTAGGCTGACAAAGCAAAAATCTAGTCAATATCATTCATCTTTACCACTTGTTACAACAACGCCATATCATTTTCTCCATACACTCATGAAGTCAAGACTAGGGGTTGCGTCGGATGTTTTTCAATAATATTCTTATTTATTATTACGCCTATCAAAATGTGAAGATAACGCAATACACTGGCGAGACTAGCTAAATCTCTGATCCATACCTATTAAATAGATTTGCTTTTGGTCTTTATCATTAATAATTACAGCTAAAATGTCGACGTAAAGATCTGCTCCTTTATGTGTGGTTTTGTGCGGAAGACAACGAGATAGTTATCTTGCTTTTTTGTTTACTTTGATTGTAGAACGATTTCTTCTACTGCAGAAATATAATAGGCTTGAGGAAAACTATTACATAAAACTGTGGTCTGTCAGCAAAGAATAAGAAAACGACAGCGTGTCGTAATGATTCCTATAAACTAAAATTTAAAAAAATGTGGAGAAAAACTCTTCTTTCAAAAATTTTCATTTTTAACATTTACATTAAAAAACCTGAGAGCTTTATCTCTTGCAATGATATTATTATTTTCCTTATCAAGATATAGATTAATAGTTTGGTTAGTGCTGTCTGTCATGCTACACATTCAAGATTAAAACTATAGAAGTCCCGTGTGATCTCCGAGTAGAAGAATTCATGTCCACTTGTCTGTGATGACATTTCGCGATACGACGCGCTAGCCCACCTGCTCACAATCGTGTCTACCGTGCCAATGGCATTTTATCTATACTGAGTTGATTTTCCCTAAGAACACGAAATTTGTGCCAAGGCTCTACAATACGTTGGCTTTCCTCAAGAACTCAAAATCTGTGCCAAGACTTAGTGGAAATGCCGATCTTCTCCCATATTTTACTAACGAAGTTTCGCGTCAAATGGAAACATCCAGGGCCTTCGTAGTAAAGAGATTCTTGAATATTCATCTGTTTCATTTGTCCTTTCTTAAAACCTGGCATTTTAATACCTACCATAGATAGAAATTTTCACCTTATAAATTTGGCAGGAAAAGCCATAGGATTGAATTTTCCTCCCTGCCATTTCGTCACGCAGATTAGGTATGATTTTTATCGAACTTTTCAAAACCCTCGGCGTATCCTTATAGCTCTCGCGCAAAAACAAAAGCAGCTACATACTTTTCTTCTGTGATACAAAGCTACTTAAATCTTTACGGTGGTCAAATGAAAAACTTAATCAGAATGAGCACTAATTATAATATTTCTATGCAGCTCGTGGGTTGTTTTTTCGATTAAAGTATGTCAGTTTCTAGTAGGAACTTTTTGCTCGTTATTTTTAGGCTTTACGTGGTTTTTGGTCTTATTTCTGTGATGTGCATTTTCATGAAATACTTCAGGAAAAGCCTGTTCCTATGGGGTTTTTTTTTCAATTCGTAGTCGCGCTTTGATTTCACATTTAAATATAATTCGCTACATTGAAATGAAATCCGTGTTTCCTTATCAATTTGTAAAAACTGTTAGCAATTGGTCATAAGGATACGTGTGGAAAAAGTTCAGGCCGTTATTAAAAACCTATTATGCAACTAGTCCATATTCAGTCGGAATAAGTTAAGACACAACGATAGCATTTAAAGATCATAAAGCAAATTAAAGCCGCTTCATCTTAAAGGTACCTCAACCTCCCTTAGGTTTTTCGATAACTCTTATGAGAAAGATTGCTACGATTCAGATAAAAGAGAACTTGTCAATCTAAGTTCTAAAAAGTCAAAGCACTTTGTTAACATCATTCTCTAACCACGATAGTTACGGTTCTTATTGGACATCTTTGTGGGTCTCGTTAATCCAGGATATTCAAACCTCAAATCCCTTGATCCAAAAGGCAAACTATCTAATACTAGTCTACATCGATTCACTTTTTGAAATTTGACTATAATCATCACTGTATTATTAGATATATTCTATCCTTTCCACACGAAGGTGTTAGACCAGAAAAATTAATTTTCTAGTGTAATTTTCTTGGTACCATTTTTTCTACTTGTTCGGAATTTTTCGAGTTGCTAATAAAAGTTATTTCCATAATGTTATTTTCCCTTATCTTCATATGAACTTTTGCGACCGTTTTTTTTTTATTTTGTTTCTTTATAACCTGTTTCCTCCAAACAATTTTAATTGCGTTGCCACTGTTCTTTGTCCTTCTTTTGGTGACTTTTTTCTTGTCCCTCCAAAAACAGACTTCTAGTGATTCACCACATTATCAAGTAAAATAGTTTGTTTTTTGTGAAACCGATGTTGGTCGAATTATTTTATAAAACTGATACACACGAACGTTAAATAAAAAGCAAACCCTTCATCATGACTGGTGGTATTTCATTACCCCACTCTCTGCTCTCTCTGCCTCCGTCTCTCTCTCTCTCTCTGTCTCTCTCTCTCTCTCTCTCTCTCTATATATATATATATATATATATATATATATATATATGTCTCTGTCCCTCTCTCTTTATTTTTCTTTTTTTTCTCTCTCCCTTTCTCTCTTTCTATATATATATAGAAAATATAAAAGATAAATTCATACTATAGATAGGTATCTTCCTCTCCAACTCTCTCTCTCTCTCTTTCTCTCTCTCTCTCTCTCTCTCTCTCTCTCTCTCTCTCTCTCTCTCTTTTCGATGAAAACTTTAAGTTCTGGGTATCTACAAATGCTTAACGATTTGAAACCTTCTCATTGTCCTTAAATCTCTATTGAGTTTTTCTCCGCTAAGTCATTTCGCACTGAGGCTGCAATCAGGTAGTGATTTTTTTGCTGTTGTTTTTTTTCTTTGTACATTTATAATCATCTTTCCTTTTCTAAATTGAATTCCCCCCACAGCTCACTTTGCCGTAATTCTGTAATGGCTTCGCTCTCCTAATCCATATGTCACCATCAACTTTAAATTATACCCTTAGGGCATATTCTAAAAGTTCATTTTGCTCTCTTCGCCCTGTTTCCTTTTTTAGGAAGATCTTGCAGAGACGAGTGTCGCTGCCGACATTAGTTTAGTTTCTTCATGTTATTTACTTCTCTTACTTTGATTTTTTTTTCTATTCGACCTCAAAACTTTTGACCACCTTCCACTAGCCAACATTTTTGCCAGTAAATGATTAATCTTTAAAACTTTTTTCCTCCTTTATTGATAGTTTAATATCTGCATATCCTTTTTCTTGCTGTAAAAGAGAGTCTATTTTTTTTTAGTTTAAGCTCATTGTAGCTGTAGCTACAATTTTTTTCCTTTTCGGTTTGACAATTTCTCTCTCAAATTTATTGCTATGTAGGTCTTAAAGTCATTTTCTTAGGTCATTAAAACACAGGTATAAGAGGAAATCTTTAATTTTGGCCTGTTCAAAGAGTTTGAATAACCTTTCTGTTGTTATTCAATAAATGAACCAACCCATGTTATTTTACAACACATGTTCCGCCCTAATGAGAATTGATTTTATAACAAGCTCAATTCAGCCTACTCACAGAAAGAAGCAATAAGCTGTGACCGTTTAAATTTTTTTTTAATTTTTACAACCCAATAATGTTGTCAATAGAAGTAAATCGCGGGTATAAAAGCCAAACTGTCTAATACTTATCTCCAGCGAGTGTCATGCTCTTGACCTCCGAAGTTTATTTATCAACTCATTCTCTGCATGCTTGCCGTTAAAATACCGGAACGGGAAAAAATACATTTTAGCCTAGCCTTGGTAAAGTATGATAGTCTTCATGGTTCAAAAAGCTTATCTAGCCAAATATTTACTATATCATCAATCAATACGTGAAACCCTCACACGATAAAAAGAAGCCTTTGTTTTGATTGTTACCTCGCGAAAAGGCCACCATCTGACATCTCTTATGATAACATTTCGATACGGACCAGAATTTATTTTACACACAGACCACCTACATTATGTTCTATAATAATAATAGATTCTAGTTCACGGCTCTGTGGTCTCGCGTGCCTTCTGTATTTTACTTTCACAGAAGGTTTTAGTATTTTTTACGCTGACAGAAGGTTACACTGTCTTGAAACAATACCTGTCGTTCATTGATTCCATGCTTTGACTTAGCAATGCGAAAACACTGTTTCGTGCCTGCTATTGTCTACCATGGAGAGTTCCTTTCATCTCTCAGTTCCTTGAAATGTCGGAATATAAATGCTTGGCAAGCGATTCCAAAACAAATATGTTGAGGATGTTTCTTTTCCTTAGCGGTTTTCCTTTTCGAGGAAGAAAAATAAACTCTAGGGTGCTAGATTTCCTCTGGTAACCGATGTATACTTTCTGTGCGACATATTTCTTTTTTTCTCTCTTTTTAATGAAAACAATGTGACTTCGTCACAGAAGTTCTGGTGCATAGTGAAACATTTTAACAAATTAGTATATTTACATACGGAAAGTTCTTTACCTAAACGCACGTTTTGAAACTAAAATTTTCACTGTGACGTCCTTGAAGCATTAAACGCTTAAAAAAAGGGGGGGGGGGGCAAGGGAATTCGATGAAAAGCTTAAAGGAAAACGTCTTAGGGTAACATTGTTTTTGTTTAAAACGCTTTTTAAGAAAGCAGCACGGTTGAAATTCTAAATGTTAAGTTTAATGAGTGAACTAAAAATCGTTACTTTTTGATGGTTGATCAAGGGCCTATTGATTTTACTAAATTATTCCAAGAGCGGCTCGATACAGTTTGACGTCCTCCAGTTTTTGATGTCTTAACGAAATATTTACTTGGGCACTCGCGCGCTGCTTGTGCCTGTTGGCTGTTTCTATCAAAGTGGACCTCTGGCGTTGTCACAATTCTTCTAACCTGCAGTGATCTACATAACCGTGATATCAACTTAAACTTAAAACAACTTTAAATCTATGGGGAATGCCATTTAATCTCTGTGGGGTTTTTTTGTGCGGTCTAATATTTAGTGCAATAAGGACATGCCCAAAAAATGAATATATTTTTCACTCAAAAAATTGTTTACATATTCTGTCAGTCACATTTGTAGCCATTGCAGAGGATACACACGCTTGTGAATATGGTTTTGTTTCTTTTTTTCTTTTTTCAGCTTGCTTGTTTGTTGGGGTTTTTTTCGTTGCCTTTTTTGTCAGCACAAAAATGAAGAAAAAAATGTGTATAGCAAAATTACGGCGGCACACAGTGAAGATCTTTGCAGTTCATCACAATCATAGAATAATCGCCAAGGACACAGTGGAGATAGCTCTTTGAAAGATACGAGAACCGAAGAGGGCGTTCGAAGTAGTAAGATATTCCAATGAGCAAAAACTCACACTGCAAAAGAAATATACAAATGTATTTCAACTGCTCTGCAACTTATGTATTTGTCTAAATATCATACCATGCAATAACTACTGAACATTTGAACTTGATAGTCACTGTACTGTTAAAAATTTTTGCAATAAATCATTTGGCGAGAGCCATTTATATTTCTTTGATTGAAATCCTAGCAGAGCTTATAAACACAATGCTCTTTAATCCTCTGAGCAATTTGATATATGTACCACATGATTTATCGCTGTTTCTTGGAGATGGTGTAAAAAAGAATTCCGTGCTCTTTTTGACAATTTGGTAAACCATACACTTTTTTTTTTGGGGGGGGGGAGAGAGAGAGAGAGAGAGAGAGAGAGAGAGAGAGAGAACACGTAGACTAAAATTAGTCATGATAAAAATTGACAAACGTGTTTTCCTTTCACCGTGTAGAGCAACAGCTGCTGGGGTGTTGATGCTGACAGACTAGGCGCAAGCTTTTGATTCCTCTGCTCTCGCTAGGGGTCAGAATGGGATCTTGGGTTAATGCGGACATACAAAACCAAAAAGGTAATTCTTTGTTCAACCGAATGGCGTCTCTAGCTCTCCTGTGTTGAACTCGATGGAAACAGAATATAATCCGATCATTGTGCGCATTATTTTAGAATAAAAAAGTTAATCTTTTCTGCCGGCCGAAAGTGTTATATCCTTTAGTGCTAAAAACTGTTTTCAAGGTGAAAATTGTTTATGGTGTCTAAATTGAACGATAAAGCACGAACGTTACAGCAAGGCTTAAAATGAGTTCAATTTATGAAGATCGTTTGATTCAAACTGCAGCGCTGAACAAATCAAAATTAAAGACTGTTGTACCATAATCAATGCCTCCGCAAAAAGTTGTATAAGTTTAAACTCCGGAGGCCCTTAGCTTTCTAGAAAGTAGAAACCCGAGCTCAGTATACGTAATATGGTCCAGGCTTCTATCGCTGAAACCCCACTTACGTTGTAATCTCAGCTTGCTGACTCCGCGACCTGCCCTTGGGACGATCGATGATAGATCATAAGATTGAGAAAAAAAAACAACTCTGTCCGATTACTGGGCACCCTTGAGACGTTTGATTTTCTACTCTGACACTCTGCAATGAGAGTGAGATTGTCTAGACCAAATTACATTCTTCTCAATACATCATGGAAAGATTATAGGGTGTTTTAAAAAGTCCAAAGGCTGTACTGGCCGAGTTGGGTTTTTTTTCTTTAGACGGTGCGCTTTTTAGGGAAATTAAAAAAAAAAGTTTTTGAATCAACACTGTCATTCTAAACTTTGAAATAAAATGCGCGAGTTGAGAAAAGAAATAGATGGAAGGAAAACACTTGTGCATTTCTCTGAACTGAGAAAAGCTAGGCTCTACTCTTCCCTTGGATATTAGAGAAATCGGAAGAATATGTAAATATAATAGGACTGGTGTCAAAGAGAAAGAGCTAGAAAAATATAAGAGTTGTTGAAAAAAGTAAAATCCTTTCTGATGGCTCTCTCCGCGGGACTAGCTATTTAGTAAACATCCATGCAGTCGATTTCGTTCCTATATTTTTGGCTTGTTATTTAGAAAGTATACATTGACACGGGAACGCAACAATCAGCAGTAGAATGAGGTACATCAAAACGTTTGTAAGGACACGAGAATACAACAAGCAGCAGTAGAGCGAGGAAAATTAAAATATTTCAAACAATTTCACTTGTTAATGCTTTTATTTTTCGCTAAAGGATAACATAGTTAGGACATTCGTCATTACAGCAATGAGAATAATCCTTAGGCTTCATAAGTGAGTCAAATATAATCAATTTCTTTGCAGGATTTTGGAAGAAAAATACGACTGAAAACACTAATATGTCCTCTATAGATGTCAGAAGATAGTTTTTTTTCTTTTAATAAGTGTAAGGAGTCTTTTTTTTTTTTTTTTGCTGTTGCTTTTCTTTTTATTTTATTATTTAGAATAGTTTTTCCAAGAGCTAATTGTTTATGTTTAGGTTCATTTCTTGATATGGAAACTCTATGCTGATTCTATTTTTATTTTTTTTTTATTTTAAAGGAAAGGTAAAGCTTATGGGTGCTTACATGATTTAGGAATAGATAAAATCAATATATTTTATATGGGTACTTGTTTGTTTGAAAATAGTCAACGTCCATTTTTTTCCATCGTTTAGTTTTCATATTATTTGTTTGTGTCTATCATTTGTTCGCTTTCATTTTCTGCATTATTTTTACTATGATCTCCCGGTTTTTATTCATTAGCGCCTCTTCCAGTGCGTCTTTCTCTCTCACGGCCTGCATTACGTAAAGCTACTATCAGTTTCATTTCTTTTATTTAACCTACATTTATATTTATCCCTTAGGAAATAAATTCTTACGCTCTTCTGTGCGGTCTTTCGAAGCGGCTTCGTCCGGAAATATATTAAACTTTCGAAAGTAAAACAAAACTCTAAGATTTTAAACCTAGCCCCTTTTGTGTGCTTATTTATTTATTTTGCTTTGTTACGCTGAGCTGATGATGCTGATTTATATGAGAATGAAAACAATCGGTCCTTAATGATACCAGAAAAAACATCTGTTTAACACCTCTTTTTGGATGGGCTGATAAATAACTAAACTAAATAGTGCATTTTTTTCTTTCGTTTCTTTTAACATAATCAATGATTCATAAAACAAGTTATCTAATTTAAGAGTTGCCTGCGTAAAGAGGAGTATTTCCCTATTCTTTTCAATAAAATACGACAATATAAATTTGGTCAAACCGGGATGTATAATTGTTATTCTAAAGCGTATCTTTACCGGTTTTTCTGTGCTGTAAAATGCTAACTTCTTGAGAAAAAGGATGACGTGGAGAAAAAGCACATACGTGAGTTTCTCCTAATATAACTGTGAAAGGCTAGGCTCTGCTTCTTTTAAACTATCGTAAAACGGGAAAGTAGTCATTTTGGCTGGAATGTTAAGGTATAAAAAAATTAATGCTAGCGTGTGCTAATTAGACATGCATTTCAAATCTGTACACTAATGCTTTAAAAGACGTGCTGTTCGCGAAACAAAATTCTTACCTATCTACATATCATTTTAAGCTACAGGCACGAAATAAAGGAAATACATGTATTCATTTGAGGTAGGGCTATATTTAAACAAAATAGGATTCTGTAACAAAAGAAAAAGATTCTGCACAGTTGTTTCAAGAAAGATATTGATGAACTGTGGCGACTCATGGATTTTAGTTTTGAGTGATATACATGCTTTAGACTGATAATATGTTCTCATGTAAGGATCATGTTTTGAGATTGGTGTCCCGCTCCAGGCGTTCGCTATATTTTTTTTCAGTGTGCATGCAGTATGATTATTGTTTTTAAACTGCGATCGTGTTCGTAATAAATATGATAGACTTATTTAAAAATATGTTGAAGTAAATAAGAAATCGCTGATGATGAGGCGTCAATATCTATATAAAATGATTTCAGTGAAAATGGAAGAGATAGGGAAAGAAAAAGAAAAGACTAAAAAGAATTGAGTAAGGTGTATGTAAACGTGAATAAAAGTTTGCGGGCTTATCTTTTGTAACGAGTAACAACTCACTTTATTAATGAATACTTTGCCTTCGCAAAGATAAATAAATAAATACTTTGTTTATGTTGAAGATATCAGAAGTCATACTTCTGAAAATCATCGTCATCATAATTGTTGTCATCATTATCATTTTGATCATCATCACCATTGGTATCCCCATTTTCCTAATGATTTATATTTGTCACTTTAGTTTCGCCACATCAACATGTCAGTGTTTACAGTCATTGCTAGTAATGATATTATAAAATTCTCACGATAGATAATCTCATACAAAATAGGCTCTAGTTTGACGTTAAAAAGAAATTGGATAACAAACATAACACAAAATTGCTGAGTTTACTCACTCATTTATATTTCCTTTTTTAGGGAATCTCAACGTGCGTATATAAATGATGATGCAGCGAATGTAGGCAATTGAGATAAATATAGCATTATATATTCCTAATAATGATGTTATTCAGA
Source organism: Elysia marginata (assembly GCA_019649035.1). Lineage (NCBI taxonomy): Eukaryota > Metazoa > Mollusca > Gastropoda > Plakobranchidae > Elysia > Elysia marginata. The sequence goes on from BMAT01000236.1 coordinate 167,446, forward strand.
CAAGTAAAAGATTGAGTGTTCTTTCTTATCAACCGAAGTTTGTTGTTTCTTCACTTTGATCACGAGAAATTCCCGATGTGTTGGTGTCAGGGTTTAAAAAAATGTTTACATGATTTGGCAGGAAATTGAATTTCCGATCTATTGGGTTTCATTCATCATTCATGCAAATTGTTTACATAAACTCTGTCAGAAAATAAATGTTATCAATGCACAGGTTACAAGACTGTGTATGTTTAATGGAAAATGCCATTGTTATTTTATAAATAATTAAATATTTATATTCATTTTTGAGCACGAACAAACAAGTTAGAATGCATTCACTGGGACAAGGACACGTTTCTATCTTGAAAATCAACAGTATGCCAGGTGTTTCAAAGATTTTAAAACTCTGCAAACATAGCTTCTAAATTTGTTCCCTTTTCGTCGCAGTACTAATTATTTTTGCCACTATTCAAGTTGATTATTCGGAGTGATAAAAAATTTATATATAATTAAAAACAGTTTTTAGCGTTTACATTTCGCGTTAAACTGACAAAAATGCTCTACATGGGTTTCCCTATGTGTTATTACTAATCACTATATTAGTGAACGTATAGTGAAGCAGCTGTCCAATCTGTACATCACTCTGGCATACTGTGCTGAGAAGATCTTTGATTGCATGAATTTCAGTACTTATTCTAAACCTGAGGCTTATTTTCTAAATCTCTGTTTTGTTCATGTGGAATGCATGTTTTAAAAAATTCCAAACATTTTATTGGATTTTCTCTTCGACAATTTATGCCTTTTTGCTCAGAACGAGTAATGATCGCGTGAGGCTGCGGTTATAACTATTGCAGTGCTATTGATATAGCACGCGGTTTGTCAGGATTGAGATTATACAATGGTCAGGGCCCCTTCGCCTTCGATTAGTTGCACAAATTGTCAGCTTGCAAGGTGTCATTTCTCACGTCTCTAGGGAACAAGGGGTGATCATCAGCACACAGAGTTATCCGCCCCTCTTACAGCGTAATGATCCAAGAGCGTCGTTAGAGAAGAATGACTCCTCTGAAGAGGAGCGATGTAGCCACGATGCGTTATTTCCTTGATAAACAGCCAATGGATTCGATGTTTGTTTGTTTGTTTTTTCGGTCAATTTATGCAAGCTATCTTCAAGGTTGATCATGCTGCTGAAAGATTGTGGCGGTGGAATTTTTTATGCATTCCAAACTTATGCAATTCAGACAAAGATTTTGTATATATTTGAAGTACAAGAACTGCAAGAGGTTCCCCAGTTTCAGCATCATAAACGAAAAAACCCTGTAGTAGTAGTAGTAGTAGTAGTAGTA
>BMAT01000236.1:201214-214949 GCA_019649035.1 Elysia marginata
CTTCTTCTTCTTCTTCTTTTTCTTCTTCTGCCATTTCCTGCATCGGTCTATTAAGTTGAAGTGTGTGGCTTGTTAGGTTCTTCCCTTAGAAGAAGCAGGGCCTGGATTAGATTCGATATCCCACATTGGAGTAATAGGGAAAATAGCAAAACAAGTTCAAGGGACCAACCCATGAACACAGTGGGGAAGAACAACTTGGCAATTTTAACTGCAGGTCTTGGAGATCGCGGGCAGAATGTACCTATCGCCACACGCCACTGCTCAATCCCTATTAAGCTTAAACAAAGTCACAAGGTTCGATTATCCACAGCTCACAATCCAAATTCACAGTGAATGCTCAGAAATCCTTGTACAAAAGAGAGGATAAATCCAATAACAGGACTGTCTATCGAGTCACAGGATCAAAGAGCGAACAAAAACACGTCCGCCATGTTCATTTACTAGTCCGGAAGTCTTCTTTTAAAATTTCATTAGGATTTTTAATCAATGTCCAGCAATATAGAGAGACACATTAAGTAGGCTTATTTCATAAATCTTTATCTATTATAACATAACAAAAAAATACATTTATGAGGCAGTTATTAATATTCTCGTGACATTTTTTTTTTAGAAACAGTAAGCACTTTTTTTTTTAATTCGCTTATTTAACTTAGGTAAGTTTTGGTAAAAAGTTAGAAGAAGGACTTGGAATACATTCATTTTGTTCTTTCTCCAGCCTGCTTGAGTTTGATAATATTTTTTCACAGTCAAAGTCGCCAAGCAAGACGTATTCCCTGCTAAAGCTGAATTTTTTCTTTCACTTTATTTTCAGTTTCTGAGCCTCTGATGTAAAAAGGCTTGATTCGGGAAGAATTTAAGGTTGAGATGTCGTTTCATATTCAGAATGCGCTGCAAGCATCAATACCAAAATGTTTTGTGTTTGTAGAAATATAATTTTCCTAGTTAACAAAGGCTTTCAGAATCGTTTATAATGAAACCTGGAAAAAGCCAATATCTATGGTGCACATTATTGCTTTAAGCCAAACCCAAACAGTACTAGGTCTTCAGGTTTTGTTGATTAAAATTGAGTTTTGTAGAAAAGCTGACAAATAATTTTGTTTTTATCCAGGACTGTTTTCGATTCTATTCAAATTGCTATTTATTTGCAAGGCCTGATCGCTCAAAAACATTGTTAGGTTTAAAATGCAATTTGTAAAAAATCTAAATGCATCTGTTTTCTACGGTACCTAGTTTTACCTAACCACATCCGAGTTAACTTCTTCTTCTTCCCAGTACTTTTGCTGACCAGGATGTCTAGGCTAAAATAACTTTGAAAACTCGATCTCTATTTAAATGGGCTATCGATCGGGACGGAAGAGACCGGAGACACATAAACCACAATTATGATCTCAGACCCCTACGGGATCCCACTGTAAGGGTTGGATTAAGTTATGAATCCTTGTTTTACCTTATGAAGCGTGGAAGTGTCACATAATAATGGACAAGTAATAAACCACAATAGCATGCTGAAATACGCAAAATTTGTATTAAATTATGAAATTTACAGAAAGGTATTTTCGTAATAATAAAATAAAAATTAGATAATTATATATATATATATTATATATCTTACATTTTACATCTCTCTTCCTTATTCGTTTTCTTTTTATCTCTCTCCTTTTTGTTTATTTAAGTGACCTTAATATTCACTTGTCTGTCTGTCTACCTGCCTGCCTGTCTGTGTATCTGTCTTTCTAAACGTCTATTAATAATGCGCTTATTTGCTTGCCATTTGCCTCCCAATTTAAAAAAAAGTATAGATACAGCGATCCATCCACAGGTCGATCTGTATCGACCAATATTTGAAAATTGTATTCCAATTCTCTTTTTACTTAAAAGCGAATCAATTATGTCACATCCTTCACTTGCGTCCAACACCCAGAGGGACCCATAGACTCCTTTGTGCATGAAAAGTGATAATGAAGTGAAGTGCTTTTATTCTCTTCTATTTCACATCTCAGTAACTCCTATATTGATACCCAATGTCGTGACGTTTTTATATCAATAAAGAGGCAGTGAAAAAGGCAATTGAAAAGTTAAAATGATAAAACCAAATTAATAGGTAATGAACCGTATTTTCGCAATTAAATAAGAGAATTTTTAAAATGCAGTGCAACTCTTGAAATGTAGTTGACAAAAGTCTAAAAGCCATCGTGACCCAGACATTTAATTTTTGTGAAAGCTTTATTTGTCCAAGATTAATGCGGTTAGACAAAATATGTGACGTTTTATGTTTCGGTGTACGGTTTGAGCTGCGCCATAATAAAGACGGAGCAGTTTCTTGAAAGTAAGTAAGCCGTGGTTCAGATACTCCGTGAGGTTTCCCTAAAGACGGGTCTCAAAACTGACAAACATGTGTGGAAAAATGGCAGTGAATCATTAGAGCAGGTCTCATAGGACGTCCGTAGTGCCACGAAGCACCTCGCATAATATGTCAAAGCGTGGGGAAAAATATTTAACTTCTTTAAGGCGTATCGCTAAAAAGAGCATTTTTCCTTTTTTTTTGTTGTTGATGATGTTGTTGTTGTTGTTGTTGTTGTTGTTGTTATTATTATTATTGTTGTTGTTGATGTTGATGGTGTTGTTGTTGTTTCAGACTTTGGGTGGCGTGATTATTGTCCTAAAAAACGGAAAAGTTGCAGTCTTACAGTGGAGCGCCTAAATTGAGCTCTGGAAATTGTAGGTAATAGCGGGTCTTTCTAAAGGGGGGGGGGGTCCTTAATCAGGTTTTAAAAAACTTAAATTTTAAAGGCAGGCGTCCTTATGTCACATAAAACTACAAAAAAAAGGTTTATTTAGGTGTTTTCAATTGTGGGGTTCTGCTATGCAGTAATATTTCTATTGTTATTTTAAAGTCCATGTTGAAAATTTTCTTACATGTATTATTGTTTAAAACAAAACTAATCTCATTTTAGTTCAATAGAAATATGTTGAGACCACGCGCAATATGGAAGGAGAAAGGAGAAAATGTTCATTCAAAATCACACTAATTTTGTTTTGAAAATGACAGAAATTGGTTACTGTCTCAGTGTTTAAATACACTTGATACTAAATTAAGATTATTCTAAAGAAAAGAGCGAAAAAAGAAAGTAATGAGGGAAGAGAGTAATTTTAAATTACAAGAAAAAAATACCCAAAGGGGAGAGATAGGTGAGGATAGAGAGATGTTAAGAGAGAATAACCCAAAAGTTAACCTGGTTTTATAAAGAAAGTATTGTTATTTTGATTGTTCTTCTAACGTTATACGCTCTACATTTTCTTCCTAGGGATTTTTTACCATTTTATAAGCTGGTGTTCAAACGTTCCAACTTTTAAACTCTTACTTAAAATTTAATACTAGAGCGAATCAAATATTGTTTATACTTCACTCATTTGCAGCAAATTAAGTCTTAACAGGCAATATAAAAAGAGAGTAGCTCACTCAAGTTCCACTTCATTTTACAGCTGGTTAGCTTTTCCACACTCATAACATTTTAAGTACTGTAATACAAGTGATAAATTGCTATGTCTTGCATGTTGTTGAATGATATAGCCTATTCTTTTGCAACCATGTACATGAAAAAGTCTATGCCTTGGGCAAAGTATCGTGTCCTCTACATAGACAGCAAAATTTTTAATGTTCTTCCATTTTTATTCTAAAACAGGCTAGTTTCCCTAAGCTTGTGGGAAATTTCAATTGATAAGGCACAAAGAGAACCATACTTTTTATGTGTTTAAACTGTTACGATGCTTAGCATTTTTGTATCAGCAGGCATACTACAGTTTGCAGTTGCATGTATTGCTTTCCATATCCTAATTGTGAATTTATATATACTTACTTCCCCTCTACAATCAAGCTTTATATAATGTGTATCGTACCGCTAGATGCATTAACCTTCTTCACTCAGTCAAGTGAGTTTTAGTAAGTGTTACTGTCACAGGAAACGCCTTTATTTCAAATGCCGGTGATTGGGCTTCTTGTGCCAGTTAGCCCAGCTCGAAACTTTAATAATGGTGAAGCACATTTGGCACATCTCATATAGGCCTATAGAAGGCGTTCGGTTGGACTCCAATCACTATCTCCTCCGTAACCACAGGACCGATTAAGATGCGGTTTTGACTGAAGTTCATGAAAAAAATTACTCTGTGTTTTGGTTTGGTGTAGGCTCATGCACATTTTCCGCAACTATGAGAACTCTCGGCCTAAACTTATTTGATTCGTAACCCTCGTCGGTCACTCTTTTCATTTCTACCGCAACTATGAGAACTCTCTGCCTTAAGTTATTTGGTTCGTAAATCCTCTCTGGTTACTCTTTTCATTTCTACTTTAGAATCTTGATCCCCTTCTAGATCCAGAAATCACAAAAACCCGCAATCACTCGCCGTTAAACTCTCACCTTTCCTCATCAAAATGCCTAGGAGAAAAATAAACTTTTTCGTTAAAGTCTGAAAACTTTGTGGGTTATTCAAAGTTATCAGTATTCTTAATTTTTGTCGTTTTAACAAAATAGTCACGTCTCTATTAGTAGTAAAACGCCGAGACAGATCTAATATCTAGGTCAAGGTTTGTGGCCTTATTAACTGTGGTGGATGAACCCATAATTATAATTGTTTAGCAGTCTTCTTTGGTTAGACAAACAAAATGGGCAGTGTAGGACCTTTTGAGTGGGATCGGTGAATCTCATTTAAGAATCGTTTTTTCCGCAAAAATTCTCAATCAATCGGATGTCACGTTTTCACCTTTACCTAGAATAATTCCACTATCTCTGCTGAAAACCGCGAAATTCGCGGGCTTGTCACTAGTGTATTATAATTTTGATTATGTTTCTTGTGGTTGTAGTTTTCAAAAAGTTCAGTGTCACCAACCCTTGATATAACATGAACACATTTTCTACTGGAAAACGTCATTAGGAAACAGTTTTCTCTCAATTCCCTGGCAATTCCTGAAACTGTCAAGTTTAAATTTACTCATACAATGTTTATGTACGATGTCGTTTCTCTAACTATTATAAATGAAAGTTTAGATATCTGTATTTTTTTTAAATTTAGTTGTCGTAAACTAATGGTCTTGTGTATATCTTTCAATAAGAGTAAAATGCAGTGTAAAGCATGGAAAATATGGTGTCTAGCACACAAGACACATGTATATACTATCAAACAAGTTATTGAAACCATCAATGAAAGAGTAATTTTAGGCCTACTCTAATCTTTTAATAAATGAGCCAGGTCAGAAGTGAGGAGCAACTACCCAAGCATTTCTAGACCGCACTGACATGTCGAATTTGGCCCTTAGTTGTAAAATGCTATGAAGGTTAGAGTGGGTATCATATTTCTTTTGATAAAAACAGTTAATTTTAAAAATTAAAAGGTATTTAGAGTAAAAAAAATTTTTCTTAGAGTTAGAGTAAACTTAAAAAGTACTTTCGTTGCGATCTCAACAATGAAGAAGTTCTTAAAACGGCTTTGCACTACGCGCGTTACAAAGTTTTCGATCATCACTTTTTTTACTTGAAAGTTGAATTAGGCCTGAAATTAGAAGCTTATGAAAATGTTTTTTACGAATTATTTTATTTATTGTTTCTAAATATCTCAAACGAAAGGTTATACTTAATGAGAGTGACTAATAGGATCCAGACATTATATGTTTTAATTATCGGTGACATTAATTTGGTTGTTGATGCATTTATGGCTCCACAAAAATCTAGAGTCTAAAGCTAGACTGAGGTGAAGAAGTATAACAGTGAGAATGGGGTCTTTATTATTGATAGTTTTAAGGGCTCCACAAAATCTAGATTCTAGATAGGTCGTTAGATGCTATATAAATTTTAGTGTTCTCTTTAAACATTACATTATCACCAGGGCTAAATTTATTACTATAATGTTGTCACTAGCCTTACTATAATTATTATTATTAGATTTTGCGATATTAGTAGGCCTACAGTGTAATCCGCTTATATCGACGTATTTCCGTAGATCGATATTACTTCACTATAAGAATGACGATAAATAAATTACAAAGACAAAAAGGAAAATAATAAGATTTAGAGGGGAAAAAACTCCGGTGTAGCAAAACATGTCACATGTCAAAATGTCAATAAAGTGGTAGTCCATATATATATATATATATATATATATATATATATATATATGAGCGTACTATAGGCCAACTGTTATTTTGAATTCAGGAGGCCCTTTCTCACTCACACTCGAATCCTCTTTGTTCATTTCTCATGTTTGTTTTATCCCTACCTGTCATCCCCTGTTTTCTTTTCTACAATTCCCTTTCCTCTTCGTCTTTCACTTTCCCCCTTCCTGTTGCTCATCTTCTGTTTTCCTGCCTATTTGATCATCCATTCGCTCTCTTCTCCTTTCCACTTATCTCCTTTATCCCAATCCTCATCTGTCTAAGCCTCCATTTTTAATCCATTTTCCACTTACTTCTCAAATCTTTTAGGTCTGCTAGCTGCTTTTCTATGCTTTTTTTTTATTCCCACATCCGACCAGTATTCCTTTCTTCTTCTTTGCTACCCTCCCCTCACTCCCTTGCAATCGCTCTCATCCTAATTCTTTCCCTTCTCCGAAAAAAAAGAAATACTTTAGCCTACCACCCTGAATCAGTCGCTAAAAGGGAATGGTCACGTGATTCCATGTTGTTCAAAATGGCGTCAATGTTTTTGTTGTGCGTTAATCACTAAAATTAATGTAAAATGACTTGCCCTTTGGGGGCCTAGATCTAGTGGTGGTTGGTACGTTGAAAGTCTAATATTCTTTGACTTTTAGATCTAGATCTAGTCTAGTTCGTGATGACTCTGCCTGTAGATTAGTATTAGTGGGTGAGTTAAACATCTAACATTTTATAGACCAGATTCTATTTATATAGATTTAGATCTACTTATACTACTACGTACTAGACTGTCTAGAGATCTAAAAATCTAGTCTAGATCTAGATAGATCTAAGTCGTATCAAATTTCATGTCAAAACTCCAGAAGGAAAGGATATCCGGCACTCTTGAACAATTGCAGTCCCTCGAGACTTTGCCAGGTCGATTGGAACATATATATTGATATCAATACCTTCATTTCGTTGGAGAGTGGGTTTTAGTACTTTTACATAAATTTAGAATGCATCTGTAGAGTAGATCTAGTCAGTATCGGTATTTTATTTTCTACTAGATAGGCCTATCTAGATTTAGCATCAACCTGACAAAGTCATCGCTTTTTAGTTTGTTCCTACCCCTGTTGTATTAGCTCTATATACGTGATAGTCTAAACCAAAATATTTGACATTTCTAGAATTGGGAAAATGATAGATTCCAGACGAAAACCTTTCATTATTATTATGATCATTATAATTATTAGTTACCTTCGATGCTTAAAAATTTGACAGTCCTGATTAAAAGATATTTTGACTGTCCTGATTAAAAGAGGTAGATCTAGATCTATTTGTGTTATCTTTTTATCTCATAAACTGATAAAGTGTTGGGGTGTGAACAAACGAAAAAGTACCGCAAAGTCTTGAGGGACCGTATTTGTGTATACATCTTTTTGGAAACCATGGGCGAGTTTTTCGTTTCAAATTATGAAAAACAAGGTTACTTAGCAATATTCAGACCCATTTTCAAACATTTTTAGAAATATTTTCTGGTCTTTGAATGACTAAAATTAATTAAGTCTATAGATCTAGAACCTAGATCTAGTTCAGGGACTCTAGATCTAGTATGTTTGGATGTAGATCTACAAATAGAATCTATTGATCTAGATCTAAGTATGTAGGCTAAGTTATTTGACTTTTTCATTGCCAAGTTGATCAGTTGACAGGTAGGCTTTGGTATGGAATGTAAAGGCCCCGACCCATCGATTGGAAAAATAAAATTAACTACAGTGGAATCTGGTTATAAAGCTAACACCTGTTGACTCTATGCAAGGTTGACTTTATCCATTTTCATGGAGGGGTGGGGGGTTGCAATATATTGCAATGTGTAAGAACTAGATTAACGAGAGCAGCGTAACCACTAGGAAGGTAGAACTCTGAGAAATAATGAAGGCTAGCTTAGCCTAGATGTAGACTTGGCGTTGGAATGCGTAGGTGTGTGCACATGAACACTGTGTTTGCACTGGTTTGGCGGGGTGGGGAGGAGTGGGAGAACCATCAGTGAACTGCGCCAATCAGCACCTGGCCTGTCACTGTCTTCTGTCCAGCCGCATGAGCCCTCCCCTCCTCCCCCACTAGCCCTCACCAGGCCAGTGGGCCCAGGCAGGCAAGCAAGCACTGACACAGTATCTTGAATCATGATTGGAAACAAAGAGCACCCACCCACCTCCTCTTCTCTTTATCTCTCCCAAGACCCATCTGGTGTTTACTTTAGTTGAAGTTTAAGCAAAAATAGGTCTGAAGCTGTTTCAGACTTAATGCAAAATAAATTTACTTAAATAAAGAGGGAAGAAAAACAGGACCGTTGCGAGGTGTTGACTTTAACCGAGAGTTGACTTCAAGCAACTCATCACCGCTGAATTGCTGTCAGAGAAAAAAAATCCTAAAACAGACCCCATTAACCCCTTGTTATGCAGGAACATAAGGAATGCCCTCACATATTATGAGAAGGAAAGATTATATTCTACCAGAGGGCAAAAGAGCTAAGGCAGGAGGTTATCAAAAAAGCAGAAAAATCAAGGAAAGCACATGCTGCCACTGCTGCTCTTAAAAAAGCTGCTGTGAATAGAAACCAAAAGGTGCACCCCAGTGTTCACCATAGCCACATCACTGCCTAAATACAGTAAAAAAATCTAAAGCAAAGAAATAAACACACCCCAGACTTAACAAGAACCTAGCTAAGTTTTTGCTTCAGGGTACAGTGGAATCCGGAATCCTCGGGACCGAAAAAAAGTGTTGACTTTATCCATTTTCATGGGGAGGGGGGGGGGTTGCAAGAGATGCAATGTGTAAGAACTAGATAAATTCAACGAGCGCAGCACAACCACTAGGAAGGTACTCTCAGAAATGATGAAGGCTAGATTAACCTAAATGTAGACGTAGGGATGGAGTGCGTAGGTGTGTGCACATAAACACTGTGTTCACACTGGTTTGGCGAGGCCGGGAGGAGTGGGAGAACCAAGTGAACTGCACCAATCAGCACCTGTAACTGTCTTCTGTCCAGCCCACAGACTAATAATAATGGTCCAGCCGCAGTAGCTCCTTCTCCACAAGCCCTCGCCAGGCCAGTGGGCCCAGGCAGGCGAGCAAGCAGTGTCTTGAATCATGATTGGAAACAAAGAACGCCCACCCACCTCCTCTACTTCTCTTTGTCTCTCCCAAGACCCATCTGGGGTCTTTCTATATCTTTCCATTTGACCACGAGGTGTTGACTTTAAGCGAAAATAGGTCCAAAACTGTTGACTTAATGCGAAAAAAGTTACTTAAATAAAGAAGGAAAAAAAGAGAACAATTGTGAGGTGTTGACTTTAACCGAGATTTGACTTCTCGCAGATTCCACTGTATCACCTTGATAAGACTACTGAGGCTTCTTATTTTAAGCAGAGTATCTTATTGACTGTGATACTCATATTTTAGACTAGACTATTATGTACAGACATACGGTAAAATTATGACAACTTCATTTACCCAGCAAAAGTTCTGACATTTACTGCATATAAACTGTATTTAGACGCCAAAAAATCAAGTAGACTTTATGATGGAGACTACTACCCAGATACACACTCAAATTTCAACAACCACTGCTGTGATGGAGTGTTACTTAGATCAATCCTGTTGACTATAGGGTATGTTAAATTATATGATTAGTGTTTTTTAAAATTGGTCATTAAAAGGTCTAAGAATAATATTGTTCATGACTGCATTTATCCAATCAAAAGTCAAAGTTTTGGGGTTGAAAAAAATTTTTCACTGTGATCCCTTTAAAAATGTTATCTTCAGTGAAATCTGGCCACCTGGAACACATAACTTTTACACACCTCTAAAAAACACATAAGCAGAGGTATGATCATCTTATACTATAGTACATATGGTTTTGCTATACCTGTCATCACTTTCAACAGTTAATGTTGTTTATAAATTCCAGACTCTAGTCAAATAGAAGAAAATTAATTCTTAAACTACAACGCAAAGTGAATTTGTGCATTTTTCTGTAGTAGAAATGGTCACGGGTTTAAAAAGTGTACTTAGTTGTTTTGGTTTTTTTTTGTCTTTTTTCTGAGGAAATGGTCTATTAAAATGCCTAGTCCAGCCTAGTTACATCACATAACAGGGATTCACAGGGATGGGCAGATACTGTTTTCACCTTTCGATGGGTTGGAATCAATAAAAGTTGCTGACTGCAGTAAAATGACATCAGGAAATATTTACTATGAACGGTTGTAATCTTTGTATAAATTATGTAGAATAATACCATGTCTGAAGTCTCTACTAAATTTTAACTGTTAAAGAAAATTCATTTTGTAACCTCCATCTGTCTACAGTAGCCTATTTCTTTTGTAAACATGGCATTAAAAGGGAAAACCAGTATTCTGATGTTTGTAAGCAGATACATATACTGTTCTCAGTCAGTAACGAAAATATTACATATATTAGGATATTGGCTTTGCCTTTTTTACAAGCAAACTTATAAACTTATGTCAAGTAAACATTGAACTTATTTGTATTACAGCACAGTGTGTTAAGATAAAATTGTTAATATCTGAGTGGAAAAAGTAAAAATTTGTTTTTACACACTAGAAAAAAAAGGAAAGATTTCTGTCAACTCAAAAGGTCAAACAAAGTGTTGAGAAACATGTGCCAACAATGAATACGCTCCATTTTTTAGAACATCTTTTTCTATCTTTTCAGGTTTTCAAAGCACAAGACGGCTCAAGGTGAACATCGTCTCTTCACCATCTGATAAGATTTTTTTTTTTGCCTTCAAAATGTCCGGAGATTTCCAACCCTGGATTTACTCAATATCAGCTTGATTAGAATACAGGGACTGAGAGAAGAAAGATCGATTTATTATTCAAATTTTAATACACTTATTTATAACAATTTCTCATATCCAAAAAAGGGTTCACCTCCTTTCTTAAGACAAAGTTGAAACCAAATCTTCCAAGATATGGAGAATTGTAATCACCAACTTCCCGACACGCACGGTACTGATCAAGTCAAAAGTAGTAATCCGTATACTGCTAGCACTGATAAGGAAAACGTTGTCCTTGAAGACTCTTTCCATTTATTTTATAGAGCTGTTGATGAAGGATCCCTTGATACCCTCCAAGAACTGTTTTACTTACGTAACCGTGAGTGTGACGTAAACCTTAGTTTTAGTGCAGCTCAAACTTACGTGAAGAGGAAGCATAGGGGCTGGTCAGCCCTTCACTTAGCAGCCTCTCATTCTAACCTAGAAGTAATCAAGCTCTTGATAACTCAGGGAGCAGATGTCCTGGCTACCACACCAGATGGGGAAACAGCCCTTCATGTTGCTGCTAAACATGGAGCTGCAGATGTTGTCTCGTTTCTTCTTGACTGCAATGTCTTTCTGAGAGATATTCAGAACTGCAAAGGAATAACACCTCTTCTGAAGACTATTTTTAGTTTCCAATATCCATTCAAAGGAAATTACAGACGCTGTGTGGATTTGTTGCTTGGAGCAGGCTGTAATCCAAATATATCTTCACCATCCAAGATAACTGCTCTGCATATGGCTGTTGTGAAAGGAGACAGTCTATTGGTAAAAAATCTTCTTACTCACGGTGCCAATGTGAATGCCATTTGTAGTCAAGGCTCAAGTTCTCTCTCTAGGGCTGTCATCAGTAAAGTTGTCAATAAAGACATCGTTACACAACTATTAGATGCTGGAGCAGATTCATCCTTGCAGGTAAACGGACAATATTTGCTGCATATAGCAGTGTCAATGTGTGATGACAGGATCATTGAGTCTTTTCTTCGCAATGGAGCTGACCCTAATTGTAAAGACAATGCAGGACATACTCCACTGAGCATCGCTGTTGAAGAGAATAACATTAAAGTTGTTTCTATTTTGGTGGCAGGTGGGGGGGATGTAAACTATATGCGTCAACCACAATGTGTATCTTTGTTATCATTGGCAGTCATCAACAATTCTCTACGAATGGTGAAGCTACTTCTAAACCTTGGTGCCTCTCCTTTCACAGAAACGGTAATGTGGTCAACACCATTGCATCTAGCTGTAGACCAGCAAAACATGGATATTATTAGAGAACTCCTGCGTGCTAGTTGTCCTCTCAACACCACAAGCAATGCCAAGTGCTCGCTGCGCCCCGTGACACCGATGCAAATGGCGATGGACCTTGGTAACATGCCTGTGGTGAAGCTTCTTGCCAAGGTAGGATGCAGAATTCAAGCCTCATGGCTAAATCCAGATCGTCTGCCTATAGTTTTTCACAACAGGCCTCAAGCGGTGGAGCAGCTTCATGATATTGTTTCACACATTCCAACTTTGCTTCATCTCTGCAGGCTAAAAATTAGGGAAAATTCAGGTGATAATTTTCTGAGCTTACTCTCTTACCTCAAAGCAGAATCTATTGTTCCCGCCAAAGTGTTATCATATCTTACCCTAGTGGACATCCTTGATGTTTAATGCAAAGTAACTTCAGACATCTTTACAGTAACGATATCAATCTTCTAGGTTTAGAAAGTCAAGGACTTTTTTTTTTATTGGTGGAGGGAGGGGTCCAATGTCTAGTCATATTAAAAAAACTATGGGCGTAAGGTTGACTTACAATGTAGTAAAATTTAGTCTTGCTTGTTTATCATCTTGTTTGGCCTGACCCAGCTGATTTTTGTTTATCTTTCTGTTTGAAGTTCATCTGTGATATACATGTAGTGTTTTTATGATAAACTTTTCTATTGTATTTTGCCTTTTCTTGATAAACCTGTTTGAAGTACAAAAAATAGCTCAAACAAGTCTTGATTGCTTGATGCTGTAAATACTTATATGGGGCGCCTTGCTAGTAACTACATAATACATCAAACGAGTAAGCAGTCATTAATTACAAATCTAAATCTAGAAATCCGGTGCCGAATTAGGACATTAACAAAATCCACCCTTACAGCCCAGCCTAATTACCGAGAGTAAAAGTTGAAGAGTGAAGGGCAATGCCTGACAATAGAAGTACAGTAGTATCCGGTTAAACGCACTCCACTTAAATGCACGCTATGGTTAAACTAACGCCAAATCGCTCTGACCGATTTATTTCTATATAATCAGTATACCCTAAACGCACGTTATATCGGCTAAACGCACGCTATGAAATCGGGAAAAATACTTAATTGAAGTGGACCAGGCAACCACTGGGATGCGAGCGAAAGTGAGCTAGCTTGTTTCGAGGGAATGGCCAGCATCACTCCACAGAAATTTGCATCTTCTTTGTTAACAAGCAGGCCTATCTACCCACGCATGTTGTGTGAAGGGTAAGACAAGGGGGCAGGAGTGTGAAGAGAGAGTGTAGAAGGTGGACAAAGAACTGTGGGGCGTGGATGAACAAATCAGATGATGTAATTTGCCAACACCTCGCCCGTCCGTACTTTAATCTACTGAGTGACAGGGACAGGTGGACTGTAGGCTAGCCCTTGACCTGCGTAGCATTGTGTGATTGGCTTTCTTCTCGTCCCGATCTCGCCAACCCTCCCCCTTCCTCCCCCCTTCCTTTTTGGTTGCAGGGCGATAGGCCTAATTGCTAGACGTAAGCCTTT
>BMAT01000236.1:215374-228826 GCA_019649035.1 Elysia marginata
GTCTCCCAAGTGCCGTGCGTTTAACCGGATACTACTGTACATGTACATGTATAAGAAATCATTTGTAAAAGGTACCATACAAGAAATGGACACTAAGTTAACATATATTTCAAAAGATGTAGAATTATCTATAGTTTCGTCTTAAGCTTCTCATGTTTTCCAGCATCTTGAAAGTTTTTATTGGCTGCTTTATACACATGTAATTTGTGAGCAACCAGCATAAATCAGGCGCAAGTTATAATTTTATATACATGTAGTGTACATGTTTTCCATCCTGTTTAGGTTTTGAACTCCGAGAGAACAACATTGAACTTCTATTGAAATATCATATTATCAGTACACATTACACAAGAAAAATAAAATCGGCTATCTGAATAGAGACAGACTTAGGCGAATAGTGGGAGATGATGATTTCTTACCGATTTGCCAAGCTATCTGAAATTTCAATTTTAACCCTAGTCATATAATAACTACATGCAATGATAATATGTATTGTTTCTTTGCGGAAAAGGAATTATGACATACCTGGGACATCTATTTGAGATCATTAGTGGAGGAGAAAAATTTCATTCCTTTCAAAATTTAATATGTACATGTATACTGTAATTGAGATTCAGTTCTTCCTTGAGTTATGAATCTGAATGAAAAAGATTGTCTTGTATGACATGGCCATGCAAAACATCTAGCACCAAGACTAATATGGTATGAACAATGGAGCAGCAATGCTCTGGGTAGTTCAGGTAAATGTTGCTTCATGCTGGTCATATGTTGTTTGAGCACAACTTTTGCGTAAAAAGTCTGTCTAAGGTGTTGCGATTGGCAGCAGCAGCTTGTTTTCTAGATGTGCTGAAAAGATGTTTCTTTGTTTTAGGGGAGAGACATAGCGGCGACCGATAACAATCACCACAAAAGTTTACAGTAGCCTGCTTGGAAAAAACTTAGACAAAATGAAGGAATGCATTCAATCAATTTCATGTGGCCATACATTTAGTCTTCCTATAAAAAAATTTTTTTTGCTTCCTTTTTTTTTCTTAACAATACAGGTAGGCCGACCAGTAAATTTTATACAAGCTTTCTTATTTGCCTAATGAATATGGTACATTGTAATTTATGAAGAAGAAAAAATCGGTTTCTTTCTAACGTTACCCCATTTCCCTGGTTTCCCAATTGTCAAAGATTCCTGGTGTCAAAGTCTCACAGTATTTGAAATATCCAGGTTCGGATTATGTGGAATTGAATGTTTTGAACCATTAACAATTAAAACTGTATTTTGTGCCATTGGAGGGATTGGAAAATGTATTACATTTCTAGCTTATATCTCACATTCTATCCAAATGAGTCTTACGTAGCAAGGCCTAGTTATGAGGTATGGGTTGTCAAAGTTTAGTGGGTGTTCAGAAGTCAATTTTTTTATTATTTTAGCTACATGTATTGAGGCTAAAACCATTTCAGAACAGTTTCCACACCTGGTGCATGCTGAAATTTCATGTTTAATGTTTTTACAGTAGTTTTAATTGATGTGGTTGCCCAGGACTTTTCAACTTTAAGTTTAAAATTTTCTTAACTTTAAACACAATGTTCTCCCCTTTCTGAAATTTTACATGTCCTTAACCTGCGAGCGTCAAACAGCTTTAACTTTAGAAAAAAGTAGATGTATGGTAGAGCTTTTCTGTTTATTTTATTTTAAAGTGGAGAAAATGAGTTTTTCTGTGAAACCAATTTTCCTACTACATGTACATGTACTTCCCAATTTCGACTTAAGATTCATTTTGACTGGTTCAAGGGGTTGCAAGACATATCTTGATTTATTCCATTTTGAGCACAATGTATGATCAAAAGGGTTTGCAGTACATTGTATATCAAAGAATCATATTTAAAGGGCTCAAACGAAAAAATTATCAGAACAACTTGTGCCTGATGTAACGAGTTAACCTTACATGTATTCTTACAATCACAAATGGATGCCACCAGTGAGTGCTTTGGTCTCAAATAGCATGACATATTTCTCTACTGAACAGTTAACACATTAGTTGATACATGTATTTAGTGCACTTATAAAACATTCCTTTGCCATGAAAAAATATTTTTTTTAACAGAAAATGAAAAAACAAAGGACTAGGCTGTGTATCTTTTTAAAAACAATATGTCTTGTGTTCATGGTGGAATTGTCTGTGTTTGTGTCGCAATTTTCACCTTCAAAGGCTTTGCTGTTTTGACAAAGACATTTTTTAAAGATGTTCTGACTACACTGTAGTTAAAAACAAATGTTTAGCTGTCAAATTAAAGTCAGTTCATGTACTGAAAATTGATGCTGTGAACAATCTTAATATTCTTTTGGAATGGTATGGAAATGTTGACTAATATCCTTCTTTTTCAACTTTATATCATTTTCAGTTGCAATTATAATCATGTTTAAAACTTTCTTGCATTTTCATTCTTTATATCTAACATTGCATCTCTGTATTAAACAAAGCAGCAATCCTGAGCACCATATGTGAATTTTTAACCTTACTGTGATGTTTTTAGATAACATACTGTATAATGTGCTGAATTTCAATCCGAATTTACTTGTTAACACCAAAGTGACCAGGAACATATGTACGCAGTAACGCAAGACATGTTTTCCAAAAATCCAATTCAAATTTTATTGAGATCCAGTCCAAGTAAAAAAACTTCCATTGTTGCTGTGAACTTAAAGGTTTCGTTTTCAACATGGAAACTGATTGTTAGTTAAAATTCAATAAAAATTGCCAAATAAATGCATTTTAGACCTATATAATATCTGTCAGTGTCACTAGATCTCAGTTGATGGCTGCAGTGCGATAATACGGCAATTCACATACACTATGACACACATCATTCAAAATCTGGACTTCTAGTCTAGACTGTCTGTTTTTGTGGCCAAGGGAAACAACTCTGTTTTTATTATTGATGAGTACCTTAAATTCAAAATAGTAATTTTTACTGCATGTAGCCTACTTCTTATGAGTGTACGCATCTTCTAAACGCACGCTATTTGAGCATCCCAAGCATTTAACCAGATACCGCTGTACATTTCTAATGCCATTGCTTTATATATTTTGGTTTTGAGAACTATAAAATGAGAGTTAGCTAACATCTGGGGCCTACGAAAAATTTTTGGTGCAGCTCCAGTCCTGGTGGAGAGAACTGAGCTGTTGCTGCCGCCACTTAGGTGTTCAACAAAGCACCTCTTTTGGAAATTTGAAACTGGATGCAGAGACTTTAGCAAAGATGTTACAGTTACATGAAAGCATTCATGATATATCAACTATTACTAGTAATAGTATTACTATTAGTTTTAAAAATTTATACACGTAGTGTATTATAAATTTGATACTTTATAAACAATAAATGTGATAAACTTCTTAATTAATAAATGTGATAAACTTCTTAATTTTTAAATGTAGGATTAACAAATACTTCTTTCATCAACTCTTCAGGAGACAATTATGGTGGACAATTACCATGTAAATATATGAAGGCCTGTTTAATTAAAATGTTCAGAGACAGGCAATTCAATTTATGAGATATTCAGTAATTTCATATGCCAATATATATTAAAATGCTATCTGCTTTATGTGCGCGAGTGTTGAGAGAGCATGAGAAGAGTGAATGAGAGTTTTCTGGCTGCGTAGCGCGAGCGTGTATATATCTAATTGGTGAGTGTACTTGTTAATTGAACTTGAAAACTATACCTGAAGATCGAATGTTATTCTACATGTATATTGATGAATTGGCTTCTGGCCTAATAAAACTATTGAATTGAATTGAATTGAAAATTAAAACCCCCAAAATAGAAAAATGTGAGGGAATTTAATTAAGTTTAGCAAAATGGTTCTCAAATAAAGGCACCAGATTTTTTTACTCGTTCGAACATTTAGGGATGCCAAATGGTTTTGAAAAAAAAAAACCTTGAAAATTAATAGTCTTCTGCCTTGCATCTTGCATTAAAAAAATTGCATAGACAAATGTGCAGTAAATGAATGAAAAAACCTGAAATCCTGAAATTTAGCAGAGAAGGTGGTTTAAAAAATTTTATGAGTAGGTGCCAAACAAACATCATATATCATTGGTTTATCCAGTGACCTTTAAAAACTTAGAACACCTTACAATATGACTCTAAGAATGGGCCATACTTAAATGTTTAAAATTATGCTGACCATGAATTGGTTGGTCTCTTATTATGTTATGGTTGCAGTTGTAATTCTTGTGTCTATTTTCTTCGGGCATTTAATAAGGATAATAGTCCTTTTTAGCCGTTGTAATGGTATGATATATTTTTACCAAATCTTTTATCATCTAATTTTTCCTTTCAGTAAGTTCTATGTCAAGTATTGTAATGAAAGTTGATGGAGAATAGGTGTAAAATTTCAACAAGAGAAACAGTGAAGAGATTCTACATAAAAATTGTATTATTTTGGTGTGTCATAAAAGTTGTTTTTGCTGTCTATTGCTTTCTTTTAACATACAAATTATTTTTAAAATGATGAAGTGTTTTTTTTAACTAAATGAGTTTTTTACTTCTTCATTCTCCCTTCTTTGTTTCCTTGTTGTTGTTCTTTTTCTTTGTCATCATTGTTAACTTCTTCCTCTCCCATAACATCATATTCTTCTCCCATAATGATACAACAGTGAAACAAATCACTGTTGCATACCCAGTAACGTATTGAATTTGAGCTTTAGTCAGTTTACATATAATATGAAATTAAAAAGATACATTTCCGAAATCTAAACAATATCACTGTTAATAAGTTATAATCTTACTTATTGACATTTCTTTATTGTAATGTGTAGGTTTACTTTTAAAAAAAATACAGCGAAATTTTTTAGGCTGATATTTGACACGGTGTAATAAAAATTCCCACGATGTTGTTCCTACTGTCTTTGTATGTGTAAGGTTAAGTTGTAACATTGATCTTTTCACTAGACTGCATCATTTATTTTATTATTGTTTTTAATACTATAATATATGTATCACTATCAAGCAACTCTTGGTGACTTGTTTAGGGAATATTGGGATGAAAAGTTTATGGCCTTCAAAATCATTCATATGCATGTAATTTTTTGCTAATTTATTCAGGATATTTCTTTCATGTAAAGTTTTTAAATTTTAGTTGCCCAAGTGTTAACCTTATATTTCTCTTCCTTTATTGAGAGCTGTGTTAAGTGATTCAAATTACATTGTATTGGACTCAGGCAAAAAAAATAAACGGAAATCTTTAATTTTGCAATTATACATATTGTTTATTGATTTTGTATGCGCATGAAATGTATGTCCTCTCTGGCATTATTGCTTCTAGCTTGAATGATTAATTGCATGACTTAAACGTTAAGTTGATATTGCGAAGCTCTAAATAAGGCAACCATCTGAATCTGGGTTGAAAATTCAAAGGCTCGGTCATATTTCTCATGTGCGACTTTTCTCCAAAGTAAAAAATGTTTTAAAACAAACTGAAATGTTATCTGTGCACAATAAAAATACAACTTCTTTGCAAACAAAGCATGATAGACGGATCCACCTAGTCATGAGACGCAGCGCACCAAGAGTGACTGTTCCTTATGAAATCGTAAACCATCCTAAGATATTCTGTCAGTTAAATTTTGAAGAACCCTACGTTTTTACATGCCAAATACCCCTGGTTCAATTTCATATACCGGTATGGTGTGAATAAAATTTTAAAATGCCGTTAGCTTAAGTCAAAGTGCTTGGGAACAGCTGTTTCAGTTCAAATTCAATTGTAATGGGGTGCTGAGTCCAGATAACTTTCAACCAATATGATTTCTTTTTTATAAAATGTACAGATAAGTCCAAATATAGATGGTTCTAAGCAAAACTTTGTTCCCATAGTGTTCAAAGTACAATGTATTCATATTAGATCAAAATAAATCCGAGTTCAAAAAAATAATTTATCATTAATTTTATTGAACTAATTTAAAAAAATAAAAGAAATATGAACCGTTGAGGAATACAACAGGTTTTTAGAGGCAAAATGGGTTATTTTCAATAAAATTAAGCTCATTACTTTTTGTTCTGGGTGTTTTTCACCCACGAGTGGCGGTGAAGGTTGATGGGATAAATTTGAAACTTGCACAGACTAAAGTGTCGCTCTTTCTCTACGTCTCAACGTAATCCCCAAGGAGATCGATGCATTTTTCCTAGCGCGACAGCAGTGAATATATACCCACTTGAATGAAATCAAGGTCAAGATGCGCAAACCAATTCTTCAATTCACCGACGAGGTTACCTTCTGTCTCCAAAGCCATGCCTACTAAATCATGACGCTTCTAGGGTCCAATCAAATGAAGTCAGAGGTTGCGAGGTCTGAACTGTGGGCAGGATGACAAAGAATTTTCCAACCATAGCGCTGAGGCCATTGCTGTGTAAGGTTTGCTGAATGAGAGGTCGCATTATCGTGGTGAAGCACAGCACCCCTTCTCAAGAGTCAATGTCTTTTGCGATGAGTTGCATCTTTGAGGCGGTCAAGAGTGCTGCAGTATTGGGCAGCATCGATACACAAACCCTGTGACAAAATGCCTAAGAGGATCACACCTTTCGAATCCCAGAACACGGTAGCCATCACTTTAGCTGTGGACCTCGGCATTTTGAACTTTTTGGTCACGGGAGAGAATGGATGTTTCCAAGTCATGGAGTCGCGCTTTGTCTATGGGGTATTCAAATGGACCCAAGTTTCATCACCAGTAATCAGATTGTCAAATACATGTAGGTCATTCTTTGCTCGAAAGTCTCCACTACACCCCACACCAATATGCCTTATCTCCGTTGTGAAATTTTAAACCGTTGATAGTTGTTATCCTCTGTTAACATTTTCAGAACCCATCTTGCAGACACCTTCCGATATCCCAAAATGTCATGGACTATTTCATGAACCGTACTCTTTGGAGTTTCGAGTTTCAAAGCAATCTCGCCTATCTTTATCCTCCTATCACATTTGTTGAGCTTGCTAACATAAGTTGTGTTCTCCTCATTAGTCGATTTTTTCGGGCGACCAGACTTTGGCTCATTTTGGGATCAGTAGTGTTCAATAGTGCGTTTGTCAATGGTGCTGAAACTGTGCACCGTAAAAGATAACTCATTGTACTGGTGTTTCCCGTTTACAGAAATAAAAAATATTGATTGGTTCAAGAGTTATGCCTTCTTTCCTGTTTCTTTTCGGACGTCCCTTGTAGTTGACAAAGAAGAAAGTACTGCTAGAGTAGAACATGTCTACAGCGGGATATTTGGATGCAGAAGATAAAATCCCGCAATAGGAATGTAAAGGGGAGTATAAAAAACAACTCTCCTTTATGTCAGCTCCCCACCCACAAGGCACGTAACGTGACTCTGCTCACCCCTTCTATCCCTTCTTTATCCTCATTGTTTTACCGATGGTGCAAGCTAGAATTAGATACAATGTTAATATAACACGTATCATCTCGCCCTAGGCATACAGTGCCTCCTCTCACTGCACTGGACAGGTAAATGACAGTCACAATGCCGCAATCACATCCCCCCTCCCTTACCCTAGTAATAGTATACATGTACAATGCACACTGACTTGTGAACTAGAAACACAAAGGCATGCGCAAAACTTGCATTGGTGGCGAAATGAGGTGCAATCACAAGCCAAGTCCACAAATAGCCTGCTCAAGTATTATGTAGACTTGCTTGCTGTGTTTACGGACAAGTTCCTTAGTTAAATTCGTACTTTTAGTCTAAGTCATCTACGCTTGCTCTATCCATGTTTGACCATATTCTTGCCCCATTATATCCGGCACCCATGCACAGGTTATAATTTTTATATAGAGAGAGAAAAAAAGAGGATTCACAATAGGCCCTGCTGTGGGGGTGGTCCTGCTGTAGCACAGCTATGACTATGAGCACTGAAGTACAATGTACTTACTGGTAGGATTTTAAAATAGATTTGAGTGTATATCTTAGTTGGGACTTCAATGTATTACATTTTACATATTATTATTGTTATTATTATTATCATTATTAAAGTTTTAAGTTTCTTTGTTTTAAAAGGTTTTGACATTTTGAAAATTATGCCGTTTCCCTGGTCCCGCATCTTTTTTATTTAAAAATATAAGGAAAAAAGTGAAAACAAACAGAAGGCCTTTTCTCACAGAATTTCCTACATCTAACTCATTAGAATGGATGCTAGACAAATGCTGTACATGTACTAGAATTGAATTGAAGGATATTTTTACAAGCCCAATTCCACTTCAAAGGTGCTCTCAGGGCTTGGGTCCCAATGACAATGTACGGGCTGCCACCCTGAGACAAGCGGGGATACCATGACTTAGCCTCAGCCGGGCTGTACTAGAGCTTTCAGTTTCAAATTCAAGCTATTACATATATTAATACAAATGTACACTGTACTCCTTTTCTTTTTTCCCCACAGACAAAAGCATTCATAGCCACACTCCCAGCTTTCTTGAATTTTCACCAAGGACCTGATATAATCACTTGATTTTCACCTTTATGATACTGTATTAAAGGCTATAGCCCACTCTTGACTGAAAATAAATTTGGTCTTTTATTTCAACATTCAATCAAATACAGAAAAGGACGTTCAGAAAATTGGAAATATTTGTTTTTCTTATGTGTTTTTCTAGTATTCTACACCTAGAGAGCTACAGTGGAGTCCACTTAAGTTAAAAATTAAACAAAGTCCACACCTTCAAAGTTCAAGGGGAACTCTTGCTTAAAGTAAACTCTATGTGAGTATCTCACAGTCCCGCTTAGTATTTCTTTATATTTTTGTGGTCCCGAAGTGTTGACTTTATCAGGATTCCACTGTATGTACTTCATGGTTGTCAATTGAAATCTTTATTTTGTTCCAGGTTGCTTGAGTCTACATTTTGTTTGATCAAGATACATTATGTTTTTAAACAAGTTGTTCAATTTCAAAGAAAATTGGGGAGTGAAAATCAGCGCAAAATTTTTTATTCAATGTTGCTAAAAATAACTTGGTCTTTTTCGGCAATACCTTTTCTTTTTTTCAATACATGTAGGCCCAGTATAATGTTAACATATTTGGCAATCAGACATTCACATTGTGTAACTGTAAGCACGTTATCTTTTTTCAAAATGGTACATGCATTTTTTGTGGTTTCCCTTCTTTACCTCTGTAAGACAGTTATTCTATCAATTTTTTTTTTTTATTTGACAGTAATAAAACTAATATGTGTTCCATTGGCATTTCCTGGATCTAGGTTTAGGGGAAAAAATGTGCACTTTTCACAATCACAAACATAATTTATGTGTGCTCATGTTTTTTCCATGCGTTATTTAAGAACATATTTCTGTAAAATATTCAAAGTTTACCGGACCACAGCACAATACCTGAAGTAAAGTGTCTCAAAACCAGTCCAAATGAGTGGGATGTCAGAAACTCCAAATTTAGAAAAGGCTTTTGTTTCCAGCTTTCTCAATTTATTTTTTTCAATCTGATATTTTTTCACGTAAAGTTGATAAATTTATGCAATTTTGAGTGTTTTGAAATTAAGGCAAAAAGCTTCGTTCAATATAACACTTATAGGGTTAAAATCATTTGGGCTGGTTAGACATTAAAGAGATAAAGAAAAGAACTTGGTAAATAAAATGTTAATAACTTTGAAAAAAAAAAGATGTGTCACTTGGAAAAATTGGTTAATGCTTGTCTGAAAAATGTGAAAACAAGGGTTATTTGAAACTAAAATTTATTTTTGTGGCATGGAGTGAGGATGGACTTCAGTAAGGTTAGTATAATACATCGTTTCATGTCATCTTTTAAATTCAAAATGTCAACTGGAAAAACTGATGTATATGTGCACAAGTAGATTCCTTCATTTGTAAACAACTATTAATAGGCACCTAATTGATTGCACACAGACACACACATACACTTACACGAAAGAAATCAAGTTTAATGGGAACCAAACTTCAATTTGCCAGTTTGATTTTCAAACATGAACTAGAACAAAAGAGATTTGTTTTGTTTTTTTTAATTTGCGTTTAATGACCTGGGTACTTTTATGAATAAAACGACAGCAAAATGACCTTCTTATGTTACACAAAGTACTGGGACATGTAGTTTTTACATCTTCATAAACAAAAAAAAGTAGATTAAATTCACCTAACACTTTACTAAAAATAATTACGGTACATTAACACCTTCAGCAGCACAAAAAAGATTACATTACTCTGATAAACAAAATTTTATACAACAAACAAAAGAGTTGAGGAAATTGATTTGAGCTCTAGTGAATATGGAGAAAGGTATGCTTGGTGCATATTTTGGATGATTCACAAGTCTTATGCTTTTGCTCTTCCCTGCAGGGAAAGCTTGTTTGGTACCGGTATCTGAAATGTGTTGTTTTATTAAATTATATACCTAAAATTATTACAACTGTTACCTTTCAAGCAGTTCTTGCCTTCATTGTTTCTTAACTCAACCCTACCTATAGCGCCCATTGTCGTCCGACTGGACCATGATATTGTGTACCTAAATATCCCTGTCACTACCTGATCGCCATTGCTTTCTTTGTGTACTTTTGGTAGCTTAGAAACCCCTAAATCTTGCCGGAAATCTGGAGTAAACCTCTTCTTTTAGAGGGGATCTCAAGCATTATTTAGATTGTTTTTGTTTCCCTTTTGGTCCACAAATAAGACGAAGCAGGTCCGATGAAGTTGACAGTTTTTCAAAACGATTTTGCAGATTTTTAGACCTAGGTTTTAGATCTAGCTGCATCCGGTATGGACGATTTACCTCCCTTCTCTTAGGGACAGGGCTTTAACTGAGCTGGGTGGGCCTAAGGGGGGTTGAGTTAAAATTCTTTACCAAGAAATGAATCTTGTTTCACTGCTGAGAAACATGTATGTACCAAGTCCATTTCGGTTCTGCCAAAGAGAGCATACTAGAACTAGAAGCTCAAATATTATAGAAATCATGTAATTGGTAATCTACAAAGGTGGTGGAATTTACCAGACAGAAACATTTTCATGGTGTAAATTTAAGTTATACTTTTGTCAGCAATAAAACAATATGTTGTTATGTGTATAGAAATGAAGGGCTTTTTACATAACAAATTTCAGAGAGATTTAACACACAGGTATTTTCAAGTATGCAACAAGTAACACTGGCAAAATAGTGACTATACAAATTTTACATTTACATTTGTTGGTTAGTCCAATTAAGCTTTAGAAATGTGGAAAAACAATTTCTGAAAATGTATCATTGTATGTAACATGGCTTAAGTATCCCTCACCCCCTTTCCTCTGGCCACAGCCACATACATACCCCTTCTCTTTCTTCATTTTTTAATAAAATAAGGCTGCTCAAACTTCTTAGTAATTAGTCAAACAAAAAGACCCCTTAGGATTTAGCCTTTTTTTAGGGGCAAGAGGTTCATTCTTTACTCTTCTTCTTTTTCTTACTCTTTTTAGCTGAGGCATCAGCATCTTCTGCTGTGATGTTTAGAGATGTGTCCACCCCAGATGTTTCATCAACCTCTTTATCCTTCTTCTTTTTCTTTTTCTTCACTGCTGAGTCATCCCCATTGCTTGTTTCATTTTCTTGGCCCTGTTCTTCATCTTGATTCTTCTTCTTTTTACTTTTCTTGGCAGGGGTTGTCTCTTCTACAGTAACATTAACTTCTGAGGTTGCCGCACTGTCATTAAGATCACCTTTGTCTTTCTTCTTTTTCTTCTTCTTTTTCTCTGGCTCGCCATCAGCCTCCATGTCTCCATTAGTTGTATCGAGAGTTGCATTGGGATCACCATTCATCTCTGCCAATTTGCGTTTCTTTTCCTTCTTGGCAAGCTTCTTCTGAGCTTTGAGTGCTTCACCCTTGGCGTTATCAGCCTGGTTTAAAAAAAAACAGAACAGTCTAATAATTTTTCTGTTTAACAATAATAAGGCAAGGGCACTTCAATGAAACATATGGTTTTGACAAGAGCAAGAAATGATATATAAGTATGGAATGCTGATACAGGAGATTACAGTTTATAAAGATCCCTCAGTTTTCATGTTTTTTTTAAGTCATTTCACTTGAATCCAAGCATGATCTTTACAGCTCAAAAAAATTAAATTGATATTCCCATGATGCAAACCGAGGGACTATCAAAATGAATCTTAATATATACTGGCCCTTGGTAACAATATATAAGTTTAAAATGCAGACANNNTTTTGGTAATGCTAAAAGGCTGACCGATTGCATTATTCCTTTTGTTTAACACTGCTGTGTTAATGGGGGGCCACCACATGTATGAGTTCTACTCTGTGATAAATGGCCCTGCAAAATATTTCTCTAAGTTTGTGTACACCTTTGGTTGTTTTTATTCCTACTAAACTGAGACTGCTCACGAGACAGCTAGAGCTAGGTCCAGATCTTACTTTAGACAAAAATACATGGGAGTCTTTTTGCACATTTTGATGCGTTGATTCCAAATCTATTTTCAGATTTAGTGTATGGCTAAAATATCAGTTCCTAACAAGAATTCAAAACATCCCATACGAGAGGAATACAACAAAGGCTATAACTCATTCAGTTGTGAAGCCCCCAAATATTCTGGCGACCTGGCGCTTGCCCGATGCTTTTCTCACTATCAATGATACACCACATAGGCCAAACCAACCGGTGACTGTCCGTTTGGACTGTGTAGTGTGGATAAACCTTTAAACATAGGGGGTGAGAGATGTGTTCTGTTTTGGGTAATTGGCCCATTCTTAGACCTTCTTAGTCTGCGCAGGTTCCAACATAATGAGGGACTGACCTCTGAGACAGCTTGCCTCATGACATCCAGGTTTTTTGCAGGAGTTTCACCAGTTTCATAAAACTTGAGCCTGTCTTCAACTTGCTGCTTCAGGTGCTCACCAATGACTGAAGTGGGGACATCTGGATCACCAACATGAAAAACACTTTCATTAGTTAACACTGCAAAACCCTGCTTTAATGCAATTATGGTATTAAATTCTGAATAACAAGAAATAATAAAATCCAATTTAATGCATGTAACCATAACTCTTGTTCAGCATAAAACTTAGAAGATGTGATTTGAAATTAAATCATCTAGAGCAAACTCATACTTCAAAGATTTAGTCTGTAATCCCTAAAGTGTATCAGGTGTTAAATAAGTTGAAATCATTGTTTTAATTTGAAAAAAAAAGCAGCCAGAGTTTGCTGATTTTTGTTTTATCTATCTTGCAAACAGAAATATGATTGTCAGCAAGGTATGCATGTCTTTTGATAAGAGCTAATATCAGACCTGCCAACCTCTTTTGATTATGGATAGTGAGAATCAGTGAGTTTCATAGTGAGATTGGGTGTGTTCAAAGTGAGATCATGATCGGCGCGAAAAAAACTAACGTACCGGTAACCGCCTAAAACCCTTTTTGGAGCATTTTTCACAAACCTAAATTAAAAAACGTAATTTGTTGTTACGG
>BMAT01000236.1:251598-269880 GCA_019649035.1 Elysia marginata
CACTCTTTCTCTCTTCACAAACTAGACTGTTCTTGTATTGGCTTCTATTCCTCTAGTTTTCCAAGGGTTCCGCTAAAAATAAATGTGTTGTGCTCAATTCTGAATTCATTTCCTCATTTAGCCGGCTTATGACGCATCTTTACTAAATAAGTACATGTAGGCTAGCCCACACCGTATTCCCCTACCTCTATCTGTATTGCAAAGCATTGCAAATTGTACAACCGTGTCTCATATTATTATCCAGCTTTAAATTCCTCTCCTCTTTTTAAGGTTTTGCCTTTGTCTAGTTCGACTTTTCCAGTTTAGTGAAACTTTGTTACTTTTTTTTATTATCTCGACTTAAATTCCCTTAAACCAGTTATCACACGTGGGGCTGGTCAAAATTACATGGAGTTGAGTGTTTTAAACAATATAAAAAATTTAAAGACGTTTGGCTTGAAAATAATATATTTTACAGGTTGAGGCGTAGGCAAAAGATACTCCCCTACTCGTTAACGGGTAGGCTAATTTTCATTACAGACTTTAAGCAGCAACACGTGAGTATGACGCGAACGTCTGTGGCGTCTATTTTTAGAAATTGGTTTCATTATTTTTATAGTTTCCTCAATCTGCTTTCCCGATTTTCACGAACGCGTAGTGAGACACGGTGCGTGTGCTAAAGGTCTCTATTCCAATGTCTAGTGCCATTTTGGACATATAATAATGCATTTTATTAATGCGGCTTTCTGGGAATTCCCACATATAACGTGACACAATAGAGACCTTTAGCACACGCACCGTGTCTCACTACGCGTGCGTGAAAATCGGGAAAGCAGATTGAGGAAACTATAAAAATAATGAAACCACTTTCTAAAAATAGACGCCACAGACGTTCGCGTCATACTCACGTGTTGCTGCTTAAACTCTGCATTATTTTGTTGAGAACTTGGCTTTTTATACGTTTGCCATTAATATTTCTCTTGGAAGAGCTTCTGAGTTTGGCGTTGTCAACTTTCCCCTGACGTGAAAGCTGCCAGTTACCAAATGAAGAATACTGCGCATTATTATAACTGATCTGTGACATTATGTAGTTTGTTGGACACAGATGTTTCCTAAGTTTGAGGTTAAAGGCTTTTAAAATTCTAGCAAAGATTCATTTAATATACATGTGTAGAATGGTACATCAATTGTTTGCAAGCAAAAAAAGTTCAACATTATGTTTTGTTATATCATTTTAATATTTATAGGTCTGATTACTATCTCTTAACCACTGTGAGAAAGCAGTCCGGCGTGTAGCCTATGAGGCTGACATATCTACCCGGAAATAATCATAATGGTTATTGCTACAGACAAAAATGTAGGTCAACTTTTCACACCAGAAAAAAAGCAGAACCAGAAAACAGAAAATGCACATAATAAATTATAGTTTCGTCCGCTTCCCAACTTCATATGTTATATTTTCCTTTAAGTAGAACCCAGGTTAGATCTAGATCTAAAACCTATCTTTAAATCTGACTTAGGTCTAGAAATTAATTTAGGTAAATCTGTCGAGATTAGGTCTAGATTTTGAACACGGTATTTTCTTCCGTTTTAGCATTAGGGTCTAAATTCTATGTGCCAAGTACCATTTTAGGCTACTAAATGTAAGAACCACCTATCCCCGAATTATCGCATAATTGTGTTAAAAATGCTCTAGGAGCCTTCATTTGCACCACACAGTTTAATACCTTTTCTTCTCCACAAGGGGTGCGCAGTTTGTCGCGAAAGAGACAAGAAGAAATACTTTGTGTTGATCAATCATCACGTGATTGGGCTGAGTGAAATTAAGGCCAGTCTCGTTGAAAAAGATGAGAGTTTGGAATCAATGAGTTGTCCTTGTAGCTTTATGTCCAACCTCCGCATTGAATTCGCCAATTAATTGCTTTTGNNNCCCCCCCCCCCCCCTCGAAGCTTAAGGACCAACACACAATTCGTCCCTGGCTTTGATACACCGCACTAGAAATTCACAAAAAGATTCTAAACCATTTTGACTATTTTATTTTGTGTGTAGGTCACCTTAAGGGATTGCCTTGGCATAGGGACTAATGTTTGATGACATTTAAGAAATTTTATCAATGCAGCTGTCATAGAGTGGTTTGGTTTCTTTAGATATTATTCAATTTTTTTTGGCAATTCGGTCTCATTACCATGACCAGCAGTAGCCTATTGTGGTAGGAGACTCATGCTTGATAAACTCATAGAACTAGCGCTGTTAAGAAAGCCATTTTATGCCACTCTTAAACACAGAGGATGGATTTTACGAAAATATACATGTATACTGAAATTTTAAAAAAGGCATTCTCTTTTCACTTATTATTACGACTTTCCAAACTGGTTATTATTTAAACTTAGCCGCAAATGTAATGGTTTAATTCACAAGGAAGACACAGACACGGAGCAATGTTGGTGTTTTAGTGCTTACACATTTGCATACAATGTATACAGAAACCGCACTGTGATCTTTATTGGCTAACGTTTCAACCGGACTTCTCTAGACCTGGCCAATTAGATGCTTGGCCGTTATAGGTTTTAGGCTTTGTACTGTCAATTTTTAAATTTTAATTTCTTGTTGTCATTGTAGGCCTAAGTTATTTTTACACGAATGCACTTTACTAGGTGTAAGTAAAGGAGGATTTTTAAATTAAAAAGAGCTGCACCCATATAACATGATAGAAATTTTCTTTCGGTTAAGGTTAGATGACGTCAGAGCTCTCTTGGACGTCCGCGAAATTGGTCTACTCCTATTACTAATCTAGACTTTTGGAAAGCGGTTTTGATGAATAACTTATATAGGCCTACTATGTTTCTATAGTTATTATGCTGTATTTATAAAAAATTATCTTTTGGACGATATAAAGATCCTCAAGTATATTTATACATGTAAATAAATGTGTATATAATTTAAACTTGAAATCCGCACTCTAACTTAGTGCCTGAGTTTTTCTGCTGAACTCAAACCCCACAAAAGACCTTTTTTATTTTTACTATCAAGAGAGGTTCACCGTGGAATTGCCTTATAGATAGATACGTAACAGAAATGGACCAAAACGATTGCAACTAAAAGTTGCATTTACTATCAATTGTGCACCTTTCCATAAAAATTTCAAAATTCATCCTAAAAGTTTACACGCACTTCCCCCCTCTCTCTTTTCACAAACTAGACTGTTCTTGTATTGGCTTCTCTTCCAGTGGTCCCCCGAGGGTTCCGCTAAAATAAATGTGTTCTACTCAATTCTGAATTTAAAAAAAAAATTTATATGATTATTGCAATGAAATTTGTGTCCAAAATAAATATAATGTGTTATATCGATGTTAAAATATGCCGAATTAAGACAACGTAACCTGCCAGAAAACTGTATTGTTAGCACTAAAGGAAAATCTGACTTACTTAAGTATAACTAAAGACGATCGTGCAAAGATGAAACATGTACAGTTAATGTCATCTTGTTTTTGAAGCAAGCGCTGAAGGATTTTGAAAAAGACATAGATAATCTGCTATTCTTTTTATGTATGCTGTTGATATGTCCAGTGCCTTTGACACCATAGACAGACACCTTCTCCTTAACATACTGAAGAACATCAATCGGGAAGACGAACAAC
This sequence comes from Elysia marginata, assembly GCA_019649035.1. Classification (NCBI taxonomy): domain Eukaryota; kingdom Metazoa; phylum Mollusca; class Gastropoda; family Plakobranchidae; genus Elysia; species Elysia marginata. Next base: position 255,217 of record BMAT01000236.1, read on the forward strand.
GCATAATCAGATACTTGCTCAGTAACACAGAACTATCTATAAAGCTCAAAGGATCATCAAATACAAAATCATTCAAGTCAAATATTGGAACACTTCAAGGCGATAGCCTCGGCCCTGTCTTACTCGTTGTTTACTTAGAACATGCGCTCAAAAACATGCGGAAGATCGAGACACTCTACACTCAAAACACTTTAGAACTGGTATACGCAGACGACGTTGACTTTGTTTCAACAACTGACTTTGTCGACGTAGAAACAATTCAAAAAGAGTTAGAAGACTTAAGGTTAAATGTTAATACCAACAAAACTGAATACACACTCGTTCAAAAAGACGGAGAAGATTGGAAAAAGGTGAAGAAAGTAGGCTCATTGCTGGGAGATACAGAAGATATTGAAAGAAGGAAACAATTATCCAAACTCGCCCTACAAAAGCTGTCAAGCATCTGGACAAGAAACGACAAGGAGAAACAAATAACAAGACTAAACCTATACCGAGCACTCGTGAAGTCAATACTTCTGTATAACTGCGGCACAAGGTCTCTGACAAAGCAAGAAGAACATAAGTTAAACACTTTCCTAGGGGCCTAGATAGCTCAGTTGGTAGTGGCCTCGCTCCGTGGCCAAGAGGTCGCGGGTTCGAAACACAGCCGAGCACAGTCCGGGCCCCTACTGGTTGGGTCGGTGTCAGTATAATGTGACCGGCTGAGGCTAAGTCATGGTATCCCCACTAGTCTCTGGTTGGCAGCCCGTAAATTGTCATAGGGACCCAAGCCCTGAGAGCACCTTTGAAGTGGAATTGGGCTTGTAAAAATACCCTTCAATCAATCAAACCACCGCAGGCAATTAAGAACAATGATCCTCAATATCAAATATCCCACAGTTATCAAAAACAATGCTCTCTACCAGAAGACAGGTGAAACTCCCATATCTTTGACCACTCTCGAAGCGCGATGGCGACTTTTCGGTCATATTTTAAGACAGGCCATCAATACACCACCCAACGTTGCAATGACTAAATACTTCAAGACGGAGGGAAGCAAACAACGAGGCCGACCAAAAACATCGATTGTGACTACACTACGACGAGACCTCAAGAGTCAAGCATTAACTAACTATGCTGTTGATGTGGGCCATGGGCCTTGAACTCAATAAAGATTATTCAAATTAAAAAAAATTCTCTCTCTCTCTCTCTCTCTCTCTCTCTCTCTCTCTCTCTCTCTCTCTCTCTCTCCCCTCCCTCTCCCTATCCTCGTCTAGGCCTAAGTCTCAAGCAATTTCCCCGACCTTCGGTGAAAATCACTGCCGCTTAAAAATCTATCGACATGCTTACTTCCGCTTTTTCAGGTTTCAGTGTCAACAGAGGCTGATTCAGTGATCGTAAACCCGGAACAGGATCGTAAAATGCTTCTCAGTTGAACTAGAATCTAGATCTAGATCTAGATAGGCATACTCAACTTAAAAATTGGATAGGCCGAGCTGTATTAAGTGTTCGATCTAAATTTAGATTAAAGATTTATACAGTTAGGCGTAAAGTTGCTGAATCTATGTTGATTGCTCCAAAGGTAGGCCTATGCCTATGGCTATTGTGATGATAACGGTCAATCAGGGCTGGAATAAAATCTCTAGTCTACCTAGAAATAGAATCTAGCTAGATATCTTATAGCCTACATTTATCATCTAGATAGATTAGTTCTAAATCTAGAAACTAATTGTACCAATAGTTTCATGTTTAGAAAGTTATCTCGGTCCTTGAGTGTAGACAGTAGATAACGTAGGTTTTTCTGTTGCCTCTAAAATTGTTTATTGAAATTAAATTTAAAAAGTGTACATAACAGTTGTATGAGGAATACGAACAGACCAGGGGTAGGCCTATAAGCTATACATTGAATGGCCGACAGATGCATTCCTTCCTGATACAAATGCAGTGTTTCAATAGCAGAAGCTGCTGCCCTCAAGCATGTACTCTTCACCCATTTAGAGGCTGTCACAAGTAATTGAAGTATGTAAAGTCTGTTGTGGAATGAGGAATCTCTTTTGAAAATACCATTTGAGAGTTATAGATCTAGATATCATCCTTTTCATTGTCAAATTCCAGGGAATAAAACTGCCTGCACACGAGGTAAACAGGTGGGCTCAATCATGTAAAACACAGAAATTTCCCTTGTGAAAGCAAAAACACACGTTAAGACAACAATGTGGACCTGATGGACCAAAGGGTTACAATACCTGTCTATTATTAACATAAGATCCATACCACAAGCTTAATAGAAAAGAGCAAACTGTCAATTTAGACTCCAAATCATGAGAATGAAACAACAATAGGCTTAAAAAATGCATGTTTTCAAAATTAAGATTGGCAGGACCCCTGTGTGTCAAATGTTGTGGAAAATTACTCCAATCATCCTAACAATAACATACTTTGCACTTATAGAACTGTGACAATTTCATAGCAATGCCAACATCCACAAATCTTTAGGCTGCTAAACAGCGTCTGTTAGTTTGTTAGATATCTACATTCTATTCTTCTGAATTTGTATCCACTCAGCTTTGCCTAAATTTTACACCTTCTTCCTATTCATTACATTAATAAATATTACCATAGTTTAAATAAATATTTGCCCATAACTTTACAACCATTTATAATAAAGAAAATTCAATGCGAGAAACAAATTTATGCATTGAAATTAAAAGACGTTGCCAAATTTCGTGCATTTATTCCCTAAAGTTTATAAGAGAGAGAATGGATATATTTTCTCCAAAAACAGGGAGGTTTTTTTTTTGTATTTAATTTAAAGTCATCTGCAATAAAATTCCTTTAAAAATTCATAGCTTTCTCTTTTGAATTTCTTGCATTCAGTTTGGAAAATAATTAAATTATGAGTCAAAAGTAGCATAAAGAAGTTCCACATAGATATCTAGACTTAAAGATATTGTTTCTTTAAATACTGAAATTTCTTTTTTTTTTTAAATAATTTTTCTAAAACTAAAAAATAAAAACAGATTTCTTTTATTTATTTTATTTCATGATTTTTTCTCCGAATTTTGAGTGTTGACATCCAACTTAATAGTACTGGCTTCAAAACAAATCAGATGAATACTGAGAACTTGTTGCTCTTTCCTCTAGTTAGGAAAATCAGTGCCAGTACACATGCTTGAAGATAATGCAGAAGACCTTAACTGATGACAAAATGTGTTTCAAACTAAGCAAAGGTACTTAAATGATATGCTCATGACAATTATTTATTAATATGAAAAATATATTTCTTATGGTGTGAAATTCCCAACTGTTTTTTTTTTGTTGTTTTTTTTTTAACAGATTTCAAATTGAAGGGCCAGGTAAGGCCTCAGGAATAAATTTGGCACTTGAGCTTGACCTCAAAGAGCAATCATGGTAAGTCTAAATGATAACATGTGGTTATATGATGATGTATTCCTAAAATTCTAAAATTACTAAACTCATAGTACATGTCTGTCTTCACACTGTGCATCACCTTGTTAGTCCATCTTATTCAAGTGATCCAATTTTTTACATGCAGCAAAATCTGAACAATTTTAAGTTCATTTAACCACCTTAAGGGTGGGAAATGCTTGAAGTTCCTGTTATTATGTACTGGAAAGCTACTGCATAGGCCTACTTTCTATCTTATCAGTTATCTCTTGGCAAACATTTTTTAAATATATATTTATCTATTTTATTTATTTAGTTTACATTTGTCAAAGCGCAGTTGCCTATGAAAATGCTCTAGAGGTGCAACAACTTTTAAGATATATATTAAAAAGTAATTTTTTTTTTTGCCATAAAACAAACCCAACATGTTTAGATAAACAGATTTACATAGTTACAAACAATTATGTGAAATAAATAAAACCAAGTTTTTCTTAAAACTTAAATAGTCATCCAAATTAATTTTTCAAATAATCTTGTAAAACCCAGCCATTGCAGCATTATGCATTATTAATAGTTTCATTCAAGGAAATGTCCATTTATAAATAAGTATTCATATGAAATAGCGGGGTGAGCAGTGGCGCAATCGGTAGGGCGGTTGACCGCTATTTGAGAGGTCCCGGGTTCGATCCCCAGTTCGGGCTAAATTTTATTTGCTCCCCTGTGCCCACCCAGCACTTGATGGGTAGCTAGGTCTCTTAAGACTCGGCAAAAGTAAAGGCGGCGAGGAAAGCAATGGCAAACTACCTCACTATGCCGTATGCCTAGAAAAACAAGGACACTGCTCCTTGTTCCCCTACGCTCGTGTCGAGTATGGGACTACCTTTACCTTTATTGAAATAGCAGAACGCAGTTTTTCAGGTGAATTTTGCACAGCGCAATGAATCGTAAAGTTATACGTAGCTTGAACTGCTTATCTGCTATTGCCCTATACATCTTTTAGATTTGAAGACATGAGACATTAAGCACAAAATGGAATTATTAAACATTATTGCATGTCTTACCAAAACTTTAAACATAAAAATGTCAGAAATAAAATTCTAGATAAAACTTGTTTGTTATCTCACGCTTTTCCTTGTCACCCTGTGTGTATGTATTGTACTACACATAATTAGATGATGCAGTAGATAGGTTGCAAACATAACTTTTTTTGTTTGTTCTAGCCGTATCACTGGCAAAGTCACAATGTCAAGACCAGTGGCGTTGATGACATGGTCCTGTTACAAAAGATCTCAGAGACTGGGATCATGGACAACTTAAAAAAACGTTTTATGGATGATGTCATTTATGTATCCTTTGTTTTTTTAAATTTTAATACTGTATCTTTAGTTGACCTTAATTGACGGTATTAAATTCCAATGAATCTATAGATTACTGACTACATGCATACTTTTTAAATCTTTCAATAGGTGAAAAACAACATTTTGTACACTCAGTATAAATTTAAACAGTATGCGGGCTAAGAGTCAAAATGTTCTATGTGGTTGCAGATGGAACCTTTTGACTCTAAGCCAGAAACTTCAAGTACCCAATCATCATTTTACAAATATGATTTTATTAAAATTATCTTCATCAAGTTTGGACTGCAATGGACTAATTTTTATCTAACTTACTTAACAATAGCTAGTGATTCTATTTAAATTGTCAAGGAGTGTGATATTTCTGTAAATTTTTATCCACCTGTGAAATGGAAATTTAAAGAGGCGAGCTTTAAATACCATAAAGGTCTTTTGTCAGTGGCAAAGATATCGACCAATATGACTTACAAATAACAGTATTTAAAGCATTTAACTCTATTTTGCCATTTATTAGCAAGATTACCGTTTCTGATAATCAAAACTCTTTGAAGAACTTGACTTTAAACACCAGACATACATTGGGCCAGTTCTTGTCTCTGTCAACCCTTTCAAGCAAATCAACATCTATGGAGACAGGGAAATTGAGATTTACCAAGGAGCTGTAAGTAAATTTTATTTTCTACTTATTAAATGTTTTTGTTATTTCCAGAGCCATTGATGGTTTTCATAATTACCAAAATTGTAATACCATGGATCTTTGTGGACTTTTGATCACAAATAAAAAATAAATTCAATTTTCTTCACAGCTCATCATGTTACTCATAGAATTTTCTCTATATCTACAATGGTTTGTCTTTTTTACACATTTAATGATAGATGGTACAAGCATAAGACCCTTAACTCTTTTTTCTTCTAATTTATTGCAAGTATTCTGATCCGTAAACTCAAACAAAAGAATGGTGTCTGTTTTTTGTTTTGTTTTAGCCCTTTAGCTTAGAAAGAATTCTTGAGCGATTCTGGAAGAGTAAGTGAAAAATGTTTATACCCTCAAAATTTCAGGCCCAGTATGAAAATCCTCCTCATGTGTATGCCCTGACTGACAACATGTACCGCAACATGTTGATTGAAATGGAGAATCAATGTGTAATCATCAGGTATATTTTATATGATTGCATCAATGACATCTGTTTTGAACACTATATTTTTGTACATTTTGTCCAAATAGAAGAATGCTTAGCTCTTATGAAGTTTAGAGGCATCTGTTTAATTAGCTAGGTCAAATTTGTTGGTATTAAGAATATTGAGATTTAATAACGGCATTCATTTATTTCAAGTAAATCTGAATTTAGATGTGTATAAATTATTTTTTTTTGTTTCAATATCATGTCATTTTAAAGATTTAATTACTCTTGAAGTCTGTATTCATCTGAACAAGAATCTCTAATCGAAATTATTTTAATTTTTGTCCAAAACATGCCTTTTTTTCTTTCCATCAGTGGTGAGAGTGGAGCAGGAAAAACAGTGGCTGCAAAGTATATCATGGGTTACATATCCAAAGTTTCTGGAGGAGGTCCCCTTGTTCAGGTTGGGTTAATATTTTCTTCTGGATATTTTTATGAAAACAATGTCTAGGTTTTATATCAGTATAGTCAGGCGCGGCCACGAGGCTTCACTAGACACAACTTGATATCATAGTTGTAGCTAGATCACTTCTGATTGGTCCGCTCATGGTCTAGCATGGCCGCAGTCAGGGCCCACAGTTACAGCAATGCTCCTCTATTCATGTTGCACTGACTTGCAATTGAATGGTGTGAACAAGATTACCCTAATGCGGCCACTTGCCCTGAGCGTGGCGAGACATATGCCCCCAGTGTGGCCAGGTGTGTAGGCAAAGCTTATGATCGCTTTAGATTTAAGTTCAAGTTCTAAAGTTCAACAATTCACTAATCTAGGTCTAGATACAAATTACACACTAATGAAGGAAAGCTGCGGGTCTCAAAATTACACAGCTCACAAACTTTGTGCGGTTAGGTCTGGCCACTCTACTTTGACTAGAATTTCATGAAGGGAAGTTTGCAGGGTTCAAAGATCCTTAACCTCCTGAACCCAAGTGATTCTACCAATAGACGTAAAACGCATGCGGCATACACGCTAGCAAAGGGAAGCTACTCTAAACTCAGATGTGCTGTGGGCCTCTAAAGTGATCAAAATCAGAGTTCTATGAACTGGCTGCGGTTTGGTCTATCTACTCTAGATTTAGAAAGACAAGTGTGTTTAAAAAATGTGTCTTTGACTTTTCCTCTTTCTTTGTTTTGATCTTTTGTGACCACATGAACTGAAATCTCAATTTCACCTTTTTCTGTATTAGAAATCTACTACCTTATGATCATTAGTTTGCTTTATTTTCACATTTCAGAGAGTAAAAGACATCATTTTGGAATCTAACCCTCTTTTGGAAGCCTTTGGGAATGCTAAGACAGTCAGAAACAACAATTCAAGTCGATTTGTATGTAAATTGAATGGTCTCTCTTTCGCAATGTTGCTGTAATCAATACTTTGATACAAATCAAAATCTCTTGTTCTATTTTGAAGTTCAATCTCCAAAGCTTTGATGTGATTTCTATCTCCTTTGATGATGTTGAAATTTAATGGTTTCATATTAGTTTTACCTGTTTTACTGATTTGAACCACCATTTTGTCATGTGTATTGTTAATATTTATATAATTGTGTCAACCGTTCTTTATGTGTTCAACCAACGTCTGAATACTGGCTTGCTATGTCTTTTAGGGAAAATATGTGGAAATTCAATTCAGCAGAGGAGGTGAGCCAGATGGAGGCAAAATATCCAATTTCCTTCTTGAAAAGGTATGTTTATCAATTCCTTTAATTTATAGAAAGGTAAATATATATTTAAATTTTCTTTCATAATAGCTTTTATTACTGTCAGGTCTTCACCCGCTTTGGAGCATTTCTTTACATAAAGACTGTAACTTGCTATTGGTCACCTATTTGGAGAAGCACATTTTTTTAACTTGGCATATTGTATAATGTTAAAGTAATTGTTGGTTTTTTTTTGTGTTGAGACTGGAAGTGAACAGTTACTACTGTTTAAATTTCTGGGCAGTTACTTCTTAATTTAAAAAAAAATATTTTTGTGTTTGCATAAACTATGGATAAAAGAGGTTATTAACCGCCACCAATTTCAAAAAAAAGAAAAATACAGGTGATATTCCTCCAGACCTTTTTTTAAACTGAGCTTTAAAGTGCTCTTTCTCGCTGTCTTATTTATCTTGCCCCATTTTAAAATAAAATATTACCATCGCAAGGCTTATAAACTCTTTTACTCTTTTTTCCAGTCTCGAGTGGTGAGCCAAAACCGTGATGAGAGAAGTTTCCATATTTTTTACCAACTCTGTTCAGGAGCTACACCCGAAACCATGGGTATCTTTTGAATAAATATTTTTGTTGAAACTCCTCTACAAAATTTGTAAGAACATTTTGATTTAATTGCTCATGCATGTGACCGAGCTAAATTGCAATCATTTCTCATACTAATTTTTTTTAACAACATAGCATTGTCCACAAGGTAACTGATTCATGGTTGGCATAAATTACAATTAGAGATTTCTTAATTTTTAACATGTTTATGAATACAATGGATGCTTGTTAGTTAGTTTGTTGGTTTGAATCTTGTTTTTTTAAATCTAGTTTGAAGTCCTTGAATTCTTTGCAAAGTATACTTTAAAAGAAAGATTAAGATTACATTAGGAGAAAAGTTATGAGTGGCAAGATTAAGTGCACGAAGATGACTACCATGATAAAAGTATTTTTTTTCCTGTTACTTATGTGAGATCTTTTATTATGTGTAAGAGAACTTTTGAATCGTTTGTAGTTTTTTTTGTCATCATTGTGATTGTTTTATTTTCTTTTGGTCCATGATTTCAAAATAAACTTTTTTATTAATAATTTAGTATGTTAAACATCTGTTGATTAATTTTTTTTTTACTTTTGCTATCAGTGTTGTACCATTTTTCACCCATCAGTTCAAATGATTTTTATGCATGGTGCATAAACGTTTTTTTTGCAAAACTTCCAATTTCCCTTGGTTCCCTCAGGTTTTGCTTAAGTATCTTACTTGCTGTTTATGCTTGTAAAAGTAGTAGAAAATTACCTGAAAATGTTAACAATTCTTCTCTTCTTCCTACCTTTCAGAGGGACTAGGAATTACAACACCAGATTACTATTACTACCTCTTCCAGAGTCAGACATACAAAGTAGATGGAACAGATGATAAAAAAGAGTTTCAAGACACACTGGTTAGTTTACAATCTAATAATCTGGGACAATTTTTTATTGCCCTACAACATATTCTACTGATTGACTTAAAGGTTGATTTGTAAAAATTCTGAATCTGTGCCCGTTGTCTTCTACTGAAAGACAAAAGCTAATAATTTTATGCAAATCATATTGTTGCCTCCAACAAAGGTTTCATTCTATATAAAGTTTTGTTCAAATAATGTAGTCTTTTATTTCGCAGATAGGTTAAAAAGATAGAATAAAAAATAATAACAATTTACTTAAGGAGCGCCTAAAATCCCCTAATACAGTGCTTGGTGACACTATTACATAGTAGAATAAAGTTGCGTTAGATGTAATTAAAACTGGTGTGAAAGAGTGTAACATTAAACAGAATTGAAAAACTTTATAAAACAAATACATGAAAGCTATTAGATCAACTTAAATAGTCATAGATCCTTGTCTCTAGGGAAAAGAATCTTACATAAAAAAGGGATACAAAGTTATTGCCGATATGTTCTAAGATCACAGGAAAATGTTCTCAAATTTTGCTTTAAAGATTAATTGTGTTACTTCCCTTGGTTTTTTTTTTTTTTTTTGTTTATGATTAAATATTCCAGAGCTCAGGATTTATGACAGAAGACACTTTCATTTCAAAAGTCGAGAATGGCTTATTAGTTTTTACTACAATGGAGTCTTTTGATCCCAAAACCCTCTGAGCTTTGTATTATTGTAAGAGACTTTGTAGATAAGTTGCGGAGATGATCTTTGAAACACTTAAAAATAGCAGGCAATATTAACATCAATACAGGATTTTAGCGGCTGCCAGTGTTGCTCTTTCAGTATTTGCTGTGAATTATTAAGATTTTATCTATGAGTTATTAATCGGGCTGCTTTGTTTGGGATGTTTTGAAGTCAGTTAGATACTTTGGTATTCCCATTAAAAGGGTATTACAGTAAGTAATCAAGTCGGCTGGTTATGAATGAATGTACAAGTATTTGAGTAGTACTTCACATTATTATAAAGATCCTATTTCTTTTATTTTCAGCAAGCCATGCAGGTTATAGGGATTCCAGCAGAGACACAAACAGATATTTTATCAATTGTAGCAGGAATTCTTCATCTGGGAAACATTTCATTTACTGAATCTGGGAACTATGCTACAGTTCAAAATGATGATTGTGAGTACTCTGTTACAGTTAAGGAATGTTAGACTAAACACCCCTTTATTGAGAACATTGTTTTTTTTATCATTTTAATATTTTACCTTCAGTAGAAGTATTCAAGATTAAGGTTTTTAGGACTAATGTAAAAAAATGCATGTTTTGTAAATAAATTTGTTTGCTTTTTGTACTTTTATTATTTTAAGATTGTTTGATTATCTATCAGAGATTTCTTTACTAAATGGTTTTGTCTCATTTTTTGTGTTTTTTCTTACTGCTCATTTTCAGTTCTTCAGTTCCCAGCCTACTTATTTGGTGTAGATCAAGAATATCTCAGGGATAAACTCACAGGTCGAGTGATGGACAGCAAGTGGGGTGGCAAGACGGAGAGTATTGAAATGAAGCTCAATGTGGAGCAAGCAGAGTTCACAAGAGATGCGCTTGCTAAGGCCCTCTACTCAAGGCTTTTTGACTACCTTGTTGAAGTAATCTCATTAGATAAAGTAGTTCCCAATGATTTAAATGAACACTGCTCCTAAATGAAGATAGTCAAAGAGTGTGATTTTTTTTCAAGTAAATTTTTATGTGTTTTATGCTACTGAAAAAAGGGTTTTTCAATTTTGTCTCTGAAACTGTTATAGTTTTTAAAAACTATGACTGCCAAATCAGGAAAATTGCCTTCTTTTGCATATTATATGTTTTACCAATGTTTTTACTTATATGTTAATGGTCATCAATATATTCTGTATAAAATCTTAGAATTATTTGGTAAATACAAGATTCAAAGTTCTTTATTGATCCCACTAGGGGAAATTCTTGGGACAAGCTTCTCATAAAAAACAAAAAACAGTTATGAACATAGACATAGAACGTATAAATTAAAAATGTTAGTATAAATCATTAACTTTAACTTTAAATCACAGCCTTTTTATATATAATAATTATCTATATACTAATATCACACTCTTCAAAAGCAATCAAAGTATATTCGTAGCATAAAAACTATTGGCAATGTAAGTATGGAGTATTTAGATCTAGATTGTGGGAAATATTCTTTTCAAATTTTTATTGTGTAACAAAATGGATCTAGGTATAAACGAGTTAGCGTATCTCTGTGTTCTAGCTTTTTTACACATTAAAAAAAAAAATTAAAGGGATTCAAACTATCCAGAAAGCTTTTGGACTTTTTGTTGTCTATTTAATAACAGTGAAATTGAAAGCAACATGTATGGTTCAAATATTTTAGTATCAAAATTTGTGTGAATAAGAAGTCCCGACTATTTGAGATTAATTGAAGTTAAAAACTTTCTTCGTTTTGTTTCTGTCGCATTGAAATTACAATCTCTGAAAGTTTTTAGCTATCTCCAGTCATAACTAAGAAAATGTTAAGTAAATCCGATTTTTAGAAATTTACCATTTTTTCCTTCATAGCAGCATTTTTTTTTCTAAAACTTCACAACTGTGGTCTTATGCCTTTTTTTTCTCTTTAGTCTGTGAACAAAGCCATGCAAAAAGACTATGAGGAAGTAAATGTTGGCATCCTTGATATATATGGATTTGAGATATTTCAACAAAATGGATTTGAGCAGTTCTGTATCAACTATGTGAATGAGAAATTGCAACAAATTTTTATTGAACTCACACTAAAAGCTGAGCAGGTAAGTAATTAACGTCCTTCCTGAACAGTAAATTCTTTCAATAGCTGAAGTCACATTTTGTTAAGAAAATTTTTTTATTAAAGAAAATGTTGATTCCTTAGCTCCAAATAAGGAGCAAAAGTAATAATTTAGGCTCCGCAGTAGCAGCAGTCAAACAAGCTAATCATATCAACATTTATATGTTTTCCAAGTAATTGCAAATATCTTTTTCTCAGGAGCGTGGCATATAAAATATCTTACAATCAATCTTAATCTTCTTTATTATTTCATTAACTCAATTATTTCAGGAAGAGTATGTTCAAGAGGGAATCAAATGGACACCTATTGACTACTTTAACAACAAGATTGTGTGTGACTTGATTGAGAGTAAGAACCCCCCTGGCATCATGTGTGTGTTAGATGATGTCTGTGCTACTATGCATGCTGTGTCTGAGGGTGCTGATGGCAAGTTATTGGCTGTAAGTAATTTTTCTCTTTTGTTTTGAACATATAACTATTCAGTTACAGCTGAACTCATAACTATATCTTTCCTCCTCATACTACTTTAAGACTATATAGCAATGGTTAAAATGGACTTATCAAAATAATTTTTACCTTCTTCAAGGGATTCAAACAATTTACCAAACTATGCTCATCTCTTTATCACAAAGTCAGTTTTTATTCATATGTTTTTTATGACCAATGTGTCAGTATCTAGTCAACATTATGCAATTCACAAGAATAAAAAAAATTGTATTAGCAAATTACCCTCGCTTTTGCGGAATCAGCAAAGATAATGGAATTTGTTTAAGTAAGGAAACTAAGAATGGGCTAACCTCTAATTTAAAATTTCCCTTCTTTTCTTTTTGTTCCCACACTGTTGTAGTACATTGAGCCTGTCTTCTTCTTTCTGCAGGCTTACCTTCTATGCATCTAATATTCTGTCTTTGAGTTTCCTTTCAACGGCTTCACTTTAATTTTAATGTCCCTATAACCTTTTCACCCTCTCCTTTATCATAGTTCACATCTCTCTCTCTCTTTCTCTCTCTGTGTGTGTCTTTTAATCTGTTTCTAGGCTAATGTCTGTCTGTCTCTTCCTCTCCCACCTTCTCTTTTAGCCCTAAACCATGAGTCTCTGCTGCAGGGTCAATCTTGATAACATACATCTAAATCTAGATTCTATAGTAGGCTTTTAGTTTATACTGGTATGTGGAATTAAAACAGCTCAGTATAGATTAGATCTTGATCTAGTTCTACTGCAATGGCCAAGATAGAAACATTTTGTGAACACCCATCACCTTCTCCTCATTTTTGTGCCTAAGCCTGCCTTTGTTTAAACAGAAATTTTGTGTTAGAGCTTTACTACTCATGTTCTTTTTTAAATTTAGCGTTGTTCACATCTCTCTCTCTCTCTCTGTCTCTCTTGTTCTCTCTTGCTCTATCTTTCTCTCTCGCTCTGTTACACCTGTTTTTACAAGTCTGTTTCTTCCTCTCCCATCTTCTCTTTTGGCCCGTTTCTGCTGCAAGATTAATCTTAATAACATATACGTCATCTATGAGTGTACAGATTCTATAGCAGGATTTTAGTTTATGCCTGTATATGGATTTAAAACTTAAAACAGCTGAGTATAGGTTAGTCACTGTTCTACTGCAATATTATTTAGAGCAGAAATTGATAGCATAGATCTACTTGGCTTGCAGCTGACTGATACACGATGTCATGGTTCTCTAGGATGTCAGCAAAAACATTTCTTCCTAGTGGAGCTAATCTAGGTCAATAAATTGTTCTTTAGCGTGTCATCCATTAATAAGCGTATAAAGCAAGAAAATAAGAAACAAAAAAAATTATTTCTCTGTGATATAGCCTCAAAATGACCAGATTTTGGTGCATGTCCCTAGAATGAAGCATAACCCTACCTATCAACACCAAATTGGGGGATTTCAGCCATTTTCCTAATCTGCAGCGGTTGGCAAAAAATTTCTCTATTTTTTTTTAATATAGGATTTGAAGGTTTAGTGTATCTGGTATTATATATCCTGTCTACAGAAACTCCAAGGCCAAGTTTCCACCAACAAGCATTACCAAGGGGGAAGTTCAGAGTTTGTTATACATCACTATGCTGGGCAGGTCAGTTGGGAAGAGTTTGTTGTAATTCATCACTTTGAAGGGCAAGTCAGTGGTCTTTTGTGCTTGGAAAGTTTTTCTAGACTATGCATACACACAAAAAGTAAATGTAGTAAAAAAAAATAAATTCCAACTTGATCTCAGTCAACATTTAGAATTTTTTCCGCACAAAATATGAATTGTGGAATGTACGCTTATTAAATTGAATGAAGTAATTTGGTTGTTTTTTTTCTATTACTTGTAATTTCGTGTATATTGAATTTAATAAGGTTTCTGATATGACATGACATATGAAGCAATGGTAGTTCTGATGTATTTTACTAACTTAGGGGTATATCTATTGACAAAAATGATGAAAAGTATCATAAATCTAATTAAAAAATAAAGATAAATAAAACCAGCTACCTCACATATATAAAGTTGACACAAAATGATGCACTTTTAAGAGCTGCTCTTTGAGTTCAGAAGGTAATTTGGTGGATATTGGCCCGTTGATGATCTCATGTAAACAACTCACAGCTTTTTAGTGCATTAAGAGCTATATAAAAAAATGCTGTTTACTTATCATTAGTTTTGTATACAGTTGTATCTGTCTGAAATACAAAATTGAACTTGAAAAGTTTACAAAAAGCATATTGTGAATATTTGCAAGTTTTTGTCAATATTCCTATGTATCATCTTGTTGGGGAAGGGGGGGGG
>BMAT01000238.1:28108-38240 GCA_019649035.1 Elysia marginata
TCATTTGGACCTTGTTGCGGCTGTGAGACAAACAAAATATTGGTCTTGAGTAAACGTTGACTAATCACTAAGTAATATGTGTTTTTACTAATTCAGTAATTGGTAAAAAACTTGTTAAAATTTAACGTAAAAAGAAATAAAAATGAGTTTTAATGGTTTTTTTCCTGCTGTATATTCACTTGTGAGGTCGTTTTTCATTACTTGTGAGGTGTTTTTTTTACTTTGATGAGGTCATCAATAATTTAAGGTGAGAGATGTAGTTTCTTTTTTATCTGAATGGACAAAAACATGGGAACAAGACTGAGACTGAGAGCCCAAACTGGATTGTTTGTCAAGGAGCTTGATTATAACTGATAAAGACTATCACCGATGGTGCTACTGTAAATCCACTTTCCCTTTATTCACTGTATTTTTAAGAAAACTACAGTGGACCTTGTATAGAACAAACTTTGCAAGAAATAAAGAAAGTTTGTTTAAGTCAAGGTTTGTTAAAAATGAAAGCAAAGTGTCGTTTTTCTTTAAAGTAACCCTAAACGAAACAAAGAAGAAAGTTACACACTATTTATAGATCCTGAAAACTTTAAACTAAAAAGAACGTAACATACACAGTGCTAGAAGTTTTTGCAAGCAATGCTAGCTTGTTTGTGATAGCAGTATAGTTGGTATTATTATGATAATGTCATAAAGTGAACAAACAACATATCAGATAAAAGGCTAAGAAAAAACAATCATAAGTTCAGTTCCCATTCTAGTTTGTTGAAAACGAAGTTAGTCTGAAATTAGTTCAATCTAAAAAGGACATTTAATTAAAAGCTTTGAAGTTAAACGTAAAGAAGAGAAAAAATGGGAACTTAAACTTTGTAGAATGCAAGGGCTCGTTCAGTCCAAGGCTGTTGAATACGAGGTCCACTGTATTCCTTTGTTGTTATACTTTGTGATCAGACCCTGCATGATTTCTTTTTTTCTTCAACCCATGAACAGTTGTTGTTTTGCCTTTTTATTTTTCTAGCCTCCTGTTCAATGGGGGACTCTGATTTCAAAGATGTTAAGGTTGGATTTGACGAGCTTTGCCCTGTGTGTGGAGACAAGGTCTCTGGCTACCACTATGGTTTGTTGACCTGTGAAAGCTGCAAAGGTAAGCTGCCTGGATGGCCAAGCTCTTTTCTTTTATAAACATATTGTGAGTGTGGTATTGATATTAATATTAATTTAACTAATTGTAAATGTTTTGAGCTTGTTTTAAGGAGAACACTGCTATAAACAAACATTTATTATTATATTATCAACTTAAAGTAGTTCCTGTATGGGTTGAAATTTATAACTGTTTGTGGATTTTTAAGTATTATGCTCATAATACTGCTGGGTGATGCTTTGAGCTAAAACCATGGGTTGGTCTAGATTTGACTATGAGAAATGTACTTCATAGTTTGTTAATTTCTACGTTATGATCATAGAGTTTATGGAATATGTGTTTTTTATGAGTAAACGTTACCAAAATAGAAATAGCCTGCGTTTTAGAGGCAGAATTCTGTAGCATCTCAGCATAGAGGGTAAATGTCCTTTATAAATAAGTGAAAGTTTCAAATTGTTAAAAATATTCTTAATCTGAACCAATGAGATTAAAATTTGTTAATTAGTCTGTTTTTGCAATCACTGAACAGGTATTTTTTCTATAAATGTCAAAGATAAGAAAATGTCACTGAAATTATTATAATTGATTTTGTCTTGTAGCTCTAGTAGTGTTTTTTAACATTAGTAGTTTACTAGATAAAATGATGACATGTTAAACTAGCAAAGCTTTATATTATACATGTGTATTATATTTCAGGGTTTTTTAAGCGCACAGTACAGAACAAAAAAGTCTACTCTTGTGTAGACAACCGCAACTGTCAAGTTGACAAAAGTCAGCGCAAAAGATGTCCGTTTTGTCGGTTTCAAAAATGTCTCAACGTTGGAATGAAGCTGGAAGGTGAGAACGTTTTTGCTCAGTGCTAAATAATTATGTTGGTGTAGTTGGGATGCAACTTTTCTGGTTTTTATCAGGCATCCCCTTACCCGATTTTTTCCTGATTTTTTTCCTTGTTTTTTCAGCTAGCAAGAAAGGCAGGGAAGTGAAGGAAGAAAACTTACAAAATTTAAAAGTTATCTTTTTAGAGCCATACTTGTATACATGGCTAAAGATGAGTTTTCAGTTTTAAATTAAAAAACAAATCATTGGATCATAAAAAAAAAAAAAAGAAAATTATTTAGTTAAAAGGTAAATGGAAAGAGTTGTAGAATGTACTTCTTTTGTAGTTGTTGTCAGTTCAGTGGGGTGGGGTTTTTTGTGTGGGGGCACGGAAGACTTCAAACTGGCAGCTGTTGAGTAATCAGTAGCGGCTGTAATGCCAGGCAACATTCATTTACTTTAGGGCCTTGCGAATTTTCCTGCTTTTTTATACATGTATAATTTGCTTGCATTCCTGGCTTTGCCTTCTTTGTGCAGTTTTCTTTGTCTAGTTTTCTTTTTCTCAATTTTGGGCTGTATGTTTATAAAAGCAATGCAATGTCTTGCAAATTCACAAATATACAATATTAAAAAATAAAATTCTCTTTAATTTTGTTGGCTTTGATAGCTCAAAGCCAGTACCTGTGAATATCTCTTCAAAAAGTTGTTTCCATAGAGTACCCTACATATACATTTGTGTTTTAAGGTACAGAGTGGCGAAATGCCAGTGAGTTGATGTTATTAAGTGTTAGTTAGCTTTAATTAGTGGAAAAAGAGTTGAATCATTTTTTATTATTTTAATCTTAATTTTTGTTTTCTGTGTGTGCCCAACCTGTGATGCTTTAGCGGTACGATCGGATCGTATGCGAGGAGGCAGGAACAAGTTTGGTCCCATGTACAAGAGAGACAGAGCTTTGAAGCAACAGGCAGCTCGTCAGGTGCAGGGGTTACAAGGTGGAGACTTACCCCCCTTGTTAGCCAACGGCGGCATGGGTCCTGCTCCACTGATGCCAGGCAAGCCTGGCTCCCCTGAAGACATCAAACCAGATCCAATCATGTTGCAGGCAAGTTTGAGTCATTATGCTGGTTCGATACCTTCATCCTCTGGATCAGCAGTTTCGGCATCTACCTCGAGCATGATGCCTGGGTTAATACCTGGCCTTCGGTGCTTGTCAGCAACAGCGGCAACACCCAGCTCCGCTATTACCAGCGGCGGGGGTGTGGAGAGCCATGGTGGCCGTTTGTCCTCGCCTCCGTTGCCATCGCCACACTCAGCGCTTCATTTGCAGGCGGCCGGCTTGCATCACTTACACCAAACCCACCTGTCCCTTCATCAGGGAGTCCATCCATCGTCAACTCAGGGCTACACCACAAACTCTGGCTTTGTAGGGCACCCTGGACTATCACGGCAGCATCAGCCACCCCACAGCCCTAAGGGCCAAGCTGGCTACAGCAATCACTCCCAGCATCATCATCACCACCACCACCACCACCATGACCGCCATAACAGCGGGGATGGTGTTGACACCAACAAGAGTGACCAGCTGCAGCAGCAGCAACAACATCACCGACACCACACGAACAATGGCGGTGTCTCCCTAGACAATAACAGCCCTGTGTCGCACGGCATGGCCCATGGGCAGCAGAACCACTCCCTCCCCCACCACCTCAACGTTCACGGGATGCCAAACTTAACGACAGACTCTGCAGATCAGCAGCTTCAACAGGCCAGCAGTCTTGCTCACGGTGTAAGATCAGGGCTCAGCCCTCCCTCCCACCACAGTGGGTTAGGAGGCGCCAGGGATGGAGACGAGGCTTCCCCCCATGTGATAGATGACCCCAGGGGGTTCCATGGCATGCCCATGTCCAACCAGTCGGAGCATTCGTTGCTGGCCCCTCTTATTGCAGAGATTAAGGCGACTATGGTGGATGAAGAAGAGGTGAGTAGCCTACATGATATTGGGTTTTTACAGAGCTACCAAGCAGCAATTTAATACTCATATGGCCCCTATCAGAGTAAATACCAAAATACTGAGACTACTTATGTCAAACCCTAAAATAACAATCAATTAAGCCTTAACTGGCAAAAAATGTCTGTGATCACTACTAAAGTGGGAGGGAAATTCTGGACATAGATAAATTATTTCCAAACCAAAATGTGTTTAAAATTTAAACAATTAAAATACCAAGGACTTAGCACTTTTTATGAGTTGCTCCAACTTTTTTCTATATATATATGCATCTGATAATGGAAGATGTGTATTTAACATTATATAGTGAGAGAATTGTGACTGTAAAGTAATATATATATCCCCGCTCCTAATTATGCTCTAAGCGCTTTTCATGGGTTCTCCAACAGGCCATTGCCTACCATTTGCCTTCTGAACTCACAGAGGAGTGCTCAGCAAATAAAACTCATTACTCTAGCACTCTTCACAATGACTAGATCTTTCACTGCCTATAGTTGGATACTCTTTTTACAGCATGAGTGAGGCAAAGAAATGTGTGTAAATAGCCTTTCTCAAGGACTACTTAGACAAATTGCAAAGAAGTCATCTTCTTCGACATTTCTCGATTAGCGAAGTGTCGCTGTATAATATCGTTTCTAAAACTTAAGGTATATCTTGCACAGAAGCATTTTTTTTTTAAAGCTCAGAGCATTACTTGGTTAGCAATTGATGGAATACAAGAATATGAAACTATAAGCTATTTAATATTAATAAATATGTTTCTTATAAAGTTAACTGGCTGGAAAGGAAGATAAGTTACATCAATATGTAATCCTCATCCCATCTTCTTCCTGGTTTTAATGTATAAAGTAAAACCCCTCAATAAAGACCATTTCTCTTAATGTGCCTTTAAATTTGAGGGTGTATGTTTATATGGGTATATATTTTAGTTAACCCTGTTACGAAGACCCCTCCCTCCTCTCTTGTTTTTAACAACAATTTTCAAGGTCTTTTTTCACGAGTTC
Organism: Elysia marginata; assembly: GCA_019649035.1. Lineage (NCBI taxonomy): Eukaryota > Metazoa > Mollusca > Gastropoda > Plakobranchidae > Elysia > Elysia marginata. The sequence goes on from BMAT01000238.1 coordinate 33,070, forward strand.
CACTGTACTCACCTCCTGTTATGTCAATTGTCATTGAATGTTGTGAATAATTGACATTAGATGATTTTAGTCATTGTTTTTAGAGAAATGTGTTCAAGTTGTAGGCCTACTTAAGTGTTAATCTTTGAGCTGTGATTGTGATTGCTTTTTTAAAATGAGTCACAAGATGCCAAGCTCAAAATTGTGTGTCTTTCTTTCCTTTTTAAAGTTTTTTTTCTTCAATATCATTGGTCCTGTTGTTATTGTTACGCTTACAGTTGCTTTTAGGAGTTTGGTTCTTTCATAGTTCTGCGTGGAAAAGTTTATCTGACCAAGTTGGCCTCATTCTGCAACTTTATGATTTTTGCTATGGGTTGAATTATTGATAAATGCAGCCTAGTCTGTTTCTTAGTAAGTGGCTTAGTTGGTTGTCAAAAAGGGGATGGTGGCAGATTACTGATTATTTTAACCAAAAGTTAAAGTTTTTTTTTTTTAATGATTTTTTTTCGATCTGTGTGGGATGTTAAACTCTAAATGAATCAAAGCTCTGCCAAAAAAAAAAAAAGAAGAAATAAATACAAACTCAGGATTCTTTCTTTTTTCTTTTTTCTATATTGTAACCATGACTAACAATCGAGAGTTCACGTTTTACTAGGCTTTTTATAATTTCTGGTACTGCTGCTAGTCTTTATTATAGTTCTCTCTGTACTTAAATAATGACGTTCCCAATTTCACGATTGACATGGTTTTAGACAATCAGTGAATTTTGTTTTAACGCCCAAACACTCGAGTGTTAGTGGTTGCGCTATGGTACTTTATTGTGTCCTCTACTAATGTTGTAAGACTAATCTGTAAATTGTGGTGAGCTAGGAATGCGTGTGTGTTTGCGTTCTCCTGCTAACGTATTCTTAGTATCTAGAGAGTTGACGGTGTCCTCGTTCTGGACCAGCTCTCAGTGTTATTGCTTGTGAAGTGCTGGGGCTGCTGATACCACCGTGTGAGTGTACTCGAGTCCGAATCAATGGTGAGACCACTCGTGGCTGGCAGATCAGGAATCTTAAATATTATAGTTGCCTATTCCCCCCCCCCTTTCCCTCCCCCTGGTTCAATTGCTAGATCTAGTTCTGCCCTGACCAGCGGACATTGACCTAAAAAAAAGCCTGGGTAAAATGGCGGGAGAGGGCCGTTATTCTTAAGGGTTGGAGTGAGTGATTGAGATCTATTTTGCTAATATAGAGAATGAGAAAGATATTATTTTTAGAATCACTTATAGAGTTCTGGAGTGTATTGTTGGTATGGAATGTCGTACAGAATAATGAGAGGTGAGAAATGTGTGGGTGTGTGTGGGGGGTGAGGGGGAAGGGTGAAGCGGGCGTCTATTGGGATAGAGAGGGAAAGGTGTGGTAGTGACCCAGATAGAAGGAAGAGAATATATATCTTTACGTGTGTCCACCAGTACTTTTCCATTTTTTTTTCAATTGATTTTTTTTTGTAAACGGAAGTAAACGTGAATTTAGAAATGGCACATCTTGATGCCCCCACCCACCTCCCCTCCTTCCCACTCTGATAAAATGGGCTACTTTCAGTACTTTCCGTAGCAAGTGTCAGCAGGTTATATTATATAAATATACAGCGGGATATTTTAATTTTGGTTGGGTATATTTATTTGGGCATTATGAGGAAAGTTTACTATGTAGTACAATTTACATTATACATATATAGCACTGCAGTAGAACCCTTGAATAAAACCTCGTAAAATGTTGCTCAAAAACGGGTCTTATAAGAGAGGGGTTTTAGTTCAGTGTTTAAATTATAATACTTTTATAAACGGACGTTTTCAAATTTAAAGAGTGTGGTCTTTATTAAGGGGTTCCGTGGTATCTCTCTGCCTGAAGTTAAAACGTTGCATTTGTGAGATCAAGCGGTTAGCTTTGCAAAAACATTCGGGGAAACCGTAACGGAACTTGTTCAACGCACAAAAGATATCATTACGGCGTTGTAAAGGTTTGGGTGTACCGGCACGGATCAATCAGTTTGGCTTTTAAAAGTTTTTTTTTCTCCTCCTTTTGTTTTGGGTGTCACGAACCATCGCGTGGATATTGATCTCTGTAGTTCCAGAGTCGGTGTACAGTTCTGGTGGTCATAACAATGGAGCCCCTCCCTCTCCCCCCTCCTCGAGTTTTGCAGTACATGTATCCGGTCAAGCAATTAATTTAATTGAAGATCTCTCAAGTCCATTCTCTGAGTACACAAAAGTCATGCTGTATATACCCGTGTTGTGGTCTTTTCTCATCTATCACTGAGCCCACTGAGCTGTTCCATGCGTGAGAACTGGTCGTCTCGGTGGGTTTGTGGTTATTGATGTGACAGGGAGACTCAATGACATTATCAAAGGGTTGAAGTGCTGGATCTACTAGCTGTATTGAGTCTTAAAATGCCTTAATAGACGTGGGTGTCATATTTTTTCAAGTCCAGTGTCTAAAATCGAATTAAAACTTAAAGGATGTACATTACTGCTCTGATTAAAGCCCTTCCCTCAGGGCTGGGAATGTCCAGCGGTTGAATTCATTATACATGTAACTTATAATTTAATATAGAAACCGCAGGGTTTTGCCGTTATTGTTCTTTGGTGAGTCTAACGTTCCTTGAGCTTGCCACGGGTTCTTATTTCAACGATTATTTGTTTATTTGTTAAATTTTATATAGAATACACTCCTTTAATGAATGTATTATCGAATCAAACCTTTTACTTTAGGCTATATATTCTCATTATGATTAGATAGCCCAAAAAATCTGTGTAATTCGTATGAATCTTGGTCTTTGAGATTGGTGTTGTTTTGTTTTTGCTTTTGTTTTGTTGTTTTTTTTTTTGTTTTTTTTTTGTTTTTTGTTTTTTTGAGAGTGGTGTTATTAATTAAATGAAATGAAAAAAGGAAGATTTGGTTGTAAATACCCGCAGATTGAACACCTGTAGGTAAAGTAGTCATCACATCCCTGGCTAGCATCAATTTTTTTTATACAGCCAAATCGCACGCCCTTGATTACGCTAGCTTTGAATCTGATGCTAACAGCTAGGAATAAACCAGAGAAGGGAATGGAATAAACCCTGGACGTGTATGTACTGCCTGACTGTGTATCTATATATAAATAGATCAACCTGACGTCAGTGCGACCATCATTCCCTGAGTAAGCATCTTTGAGAGACTTAAAGGACGAAAAACTGATTAAAGAACTGCAGTACGACCACCACCGGCCAGTACCCGCTCCCAACCCCCACATAAACCAACGAGTGTACTGTGGGCCGGAGTCCAGGCCCACTTGGTGGACACGTGTGTCCGTCCACATTAGTCAAAGGGTCGTTGACCTCGACCAATCATTACAACAGTCCTACTCTATTACTATCATCATGATTATGATAACGGTTGTATTGTACACGTAATGTCCTAACTAGTGTGGCTGTGATGTTCTATTTTTGTGCTGGCAGCTGTCCGCTTGCCCTAGGGTTAGATTGCCAGCCTATTATCGTATACCTGTACCATGTTGTATACATGTCTTATTGGTTGTTAGGCTCTTCGTAATGATTGTGATAGTCATGGGTTTGCCGGTAGAGCACAATCACTTCATTGCATAGCCAGGGTTTATGCTGTCTTCTTCTTCCTCTTCTTCTTCTTCTTCTTCTTCTTCTTCTTCTTCTTCTTCTTCTTCTTCTTCTTCTTCTTCTTCTTCTTACCGGCTATGTGGCCTAGCAGTAAGACTTTCGCTCAGAGATCGGGATGTGCGTGGTTCGATCCTCGACCGAGTCAAACCAAGGACTTTAAATTTGGTATTAAAACTGATCCGCCTAGTTTCTGGCATGAAATGGATTTAGTGATAAGTCTGGTCGGCCCCGTGTCAGGATAATGTGACTGGGTGAGGTGTATGCAAGCGCTCCTTACATCACAGTGTGGCAGCACGCTTTCAATTGTCATAATCGCCGTCTCTGATATAAGTTTGTAGCTGAAAAGAGACTTTAAAATTCAAACAACCTAACCAATTTTCATCTCCTTCTTCTTTTTCTTCAATCATGTGTTCCTGGGTTGTTTTTATCAATTCACCAATTACCAGCCATACGTGCAGTTCTTTTTTTCATTATCTTCCGAGCCTCACTAGCTGCTCCAAAGCCCAATTTTTAGAAGACTTGAGGGTTAATTCCTTCGCCTGTCCCAAGCAAACGTATAATCGGATAATAAAGACTTGAAGCAGCAACGCGTGTGTATGACGCGAACGTCTGTGTGTCTATTTTTAGAAACTGGTTTCATTATTTTTATAGTTTCCTCAATCTGCTTTCCCGATTTTCACGTACGCGTAATGAGACACGGTGCGTGTGCTAAAGGTCTCTAATAATCGCTTCCAATACTGGTGATAGTATGCTATTATGAGCTCTAAAACTAATAACTTTAGAAGCATTATAATAGAAAATACGAATTTAAAACTATTATCAAACTTTAAAACGAGTAATTCGGATAGTTCTAAGACGGGCTTTTTAAACTTCACACCACATTTTTTTTTTATAAGATGGGCTTGACCTAGGCCTAGGGCTTGACCGTTCCAGTGGGTATTTAAAAGTGCACCCCTCCCTTGAGATTATCAGCTGTAATTATCGCCTCCTTCATTTTCGGCTAGCGGTACGTCATGCTCTTCTGGAGAAGGTTAAAAAAGGAGTTTGACCGCACAAAAAACTCTGTCACCGTTTAGGGTATTATAATTATTATACTATTTTAGTCCCCCGCCTTGGTACATAACTGTTAAAGAGCGCGTCAAGAATGTTTCCAAATCCGATTTTTAAGAATTTTTTTTTTATAATTTGCTTTTGCGGTGACGCGTTCTCAATATTAATGACATGGCGATGGTTATTTCAGTCGTAGATAATCCATACTTTTAAGGTGGACCGTCTGCCCGGGGCAAACGTTGAACTTTGTGAAAACTGTTGTGAAAGTTTCAACCCTAATATGTAAGGAGGTTAACTGGCGGCATGTCTTCATCTCCCTGCCTTCCTCCCACACACTGACTAATTCACACAGTTCTTTTGTTTGTTTCATGAAATATAAGGGAAACAAATTATTATCTTTCGTCCACCGTTCTCACCTCCCTCTGTCCGTGTGTCTATCTTTCTGTCTGTCTGTCTCTCTCTCTCTCTCTCTCTCTCTCTCTCT
>BMAT01000238.1:94303-105669 GCA_019649035.1 Elysia marginata
CTCTCTCTCTCTCTCTCTCTCTCTGTGTGTGTGTCTCTGTCTCTGTCTGTCTCTCTCTCTATTTCAACCCGGTTTGAATTTTTTATACTTGTCCTCAATGCCTTTTCTAACACAATTGAAGGATAGTTTACAAGCCCAATTCCACTTCAAAGGTGCTCTCAGGACTTGGGTCCCAATGACAATGTACGGGGTGCCACCCAGAGACTAGCGGGGATACCATGACTTAGCCTCAGCCGGTCACATTATACTGACACCGACCCAACCAGTAAGGGCCCGGACTTTGCTCGGCTGAGGCTCGAATCCGCGACTTCTGGGCCACGGAGCGAGGCCTCAACCAACTGAGCTATCTAGGCCCCATTTCTAGCACAAATATTCGATATCAAGTGATTGGTTCTAACAGAAAAAAAAAACAAAAACTTGGACAACACAGGCACAATTCAAACGTTTCTTGATATTTGTTTTCTCAATGGTATTACTGCCTTAAAGATAAAATCTGTTGGACTTCTGATCTCCACTTAGGCAAAAACTAGTATCCAAATTAAGATAATGTTCTCCAATAATTATGCACTCATTAACATACCCCTTTAACTCATGAAAAAGATTGTTGTTTGAGGAGGGGAGGGAGGGTGTCATGATTAATGTTTGCGTGTCTAAAACGACGGATAAATAAGTATCATTAATTTTCTTTTTTTTTAATTTTCATTTCCAGCTTGCCCTATGGGTTATTACGGTGCCGAGTGCAGATCTCAATGCAGTATGAAGTGCATTACCATGGAGTGTCATAACGTCACTGGAGCCTGTCTAGGCGGTTGTCAGATTGGTTACATCGGAGACACCTGCCAAGATTGTGAGTGGCTAATTTTGTGCGTGAGTTGTTTTTTTCCAAGGGTAAGTGGATTCAGTGTTGAACTGAATTGTTAAGCGTTACTGCCGTGTTAAATAAAAAAAACCCGCCATATTCAATGCCAAAACTTTCAGGCATCCTGCGCGCCCTTGACGATGACGCTAACTTCACACAAGATGTGAACAGATCTAATATAGAGCGTTTTCATATTACTGTCTCGTTCAAACAAACTGCTTTATTTGATCACCAAATCTGCCGGCATCCTGTACATCTTGTATGATGAGAGTAACTTCTCACAGGTAAATACATGTTGCATAATAATAGCATTAATGTCGAGTTAAAACAAAATCCAGTTTCAAAGCACTACAAACCTCTTGGCCTCCTGTACACCCTGGTCGATGAGAGTAAGCGTTATCTTTTATCCCTTGGCGTGAAGGTCGTATTCAAACAAAGTGCAGTATGAGGATAAAAGTAATAAAAAGGAAATACCGATCGCATTCTTGACGGTTCTTGAACACAGTGTACCTGGTCCACTAAAGTGTTTGAAATGCTTAAGTTACCGATGCTTCTCATGTTTCATTGAACAGATAAAAAAAAAGCGATGGAGTTTAGATCCTAGAAGAGCGGCCATTAGAGGGTACTCTTAAACAATTGCGATCCCTGAAGACTTTACTAGGTCGATGGAAATATATATTGCTATCGATACCTTCATTTCGTGAAAGGTTGGATTTTAGAATGCAGCTGTTTAATTAGTGGATATCGATATTTTATATCGATTTGTATATCAATTCATCCATGGGGTTATTGAGAAATTTTCTAAGAAAAGTGTCTTCTTTTCCCCTACGTTTTAGTTTTCTCCTTCTTTACAACATTGCGTGAGCTTGCCTTAGCGTTTTCCAGTTTGGTTACATGGACACACCTCCAGATCCTTGGAAGAGATAGCGAGCGGTCAGAAAGCTTTGTTGTTGTTGTTGTTGTTTTGTTCGTAAGTTCTTTTGTTGTATTGGGTCTTGTTTTTTGCTCCTATATTTGTCATTCTCATTACTGCTTCTTAGATTTTGATGTGCGTGTACACGAAAGTCTCTACATTATTCCATTTTAGATTGACCATGCAGGGAAAGCCTCATTTTTGGGGATGTAGAAAAAGAGACCCTTATTCTCACTTCTGCGCATTGACGGACGTTCTAAAAAGTCCTAGTATTAAGCTAGACTTTTGATTCATTATATGCCTGTTTGTTTGTGTAAAAGCATTAACCCTATTCAGAGTGACGAATCTTCGTTTGTCCAGGACTGGTGCCAGAGAGTATCACGTGGGCGTCCGGAGTGGGAATTTCCAGTTCTGCGTACTGGAGTACTGGCAGAATGCCTGGACATCAATCAGTAAAGATAGTTGTGGCCACTCCTGACCTGACCCGACCTTCTGGCTTTTATTAACCTTGTTTATCATTTTGGTTATGGCGAGAATTTTCCGAGTTATTTCCCCTTGATTGACCTGTTGTTTTCGTTCTTGCCGATTTCAAGGTTTACGGGGGCGCGGGGAATTCCCAATCTTATCAGACGCTCACGTAAGCGTTGAATCTATATGTTTTTTTAATAACAACATGAATATTGTTGACGGAGTGATTGGAACAACAGTTCCAGGTTTTTTTTCTTGTTTTTTTTTAATGCAGATCATAATTCACAATATATACCTAGTGTAGATTAATGGATTCATAATTCTATTCATTTGAATTTAATTAATGTTCTCTCTCTCTCACTCTCTCTCTCTCTCTCTCTCTCTCTCTCTCTCTCTCTCTCTCTCTTCATATCTTTCCCTCCTGTTTTCTTCAAGTAGCTGTTTTGTTTAGTTCTAACGGCCAAAGGAAAAAAAAAAGAAATGTTCTTAATTTGATACGGTGGCGCAAAGTTCGTTATGGCCATGGACATAAAATTGAAAGCAGCAAATCTGCAGGTAATTTAGGTGTGCCAATATAAGTGGCATGATCTTCACGGCTCTTAAATAAAGCATTCATCGAAGATACTTCTATTACTTTTTTTAAATGAGTGTTATTGCACCTTGATGTATTATGTCGTAGGCCAGAATGAAGTCCCCAAGTTTCACAATAAGAGAAATCGAGACAAAGGAAGTAGTAACATTCACAATAGCTGGGCAGCAGATTCCAACAGTCAATCAAGAACCAGTAGGAGCCTCAGAAGGTGGTCTGATTTTAGTATGAAGCATATCAGAAAATGAGCTCAGTCAGCAGAGATCTCTTCTAAATATCCACTACAAGACAAGTTCAAAGTGTGTGCTTCCAGTTCATGCTAATACCCAAATTTATGGATACGCTTCATCTATGACATCTGCACTACTACAGAAGAATTAATTGAAACTATGGGGCTGTTCCATGAACTTCAAAAAACTCTTTGAGATTAGTTCCCCTTAGGCAATGGTGAGTTTTCAGGCTTAGATTCAGCGCTAGATTTATTCGAATTGACTACCTCATCCACAGAAGAGTTCGCTGGTGAGCGCACCTTTTGAATTTTACACACTAGAGAGGTTAGTCCTGAAACAGTCCTATAACCATGAGGATATGGCTGGGGTTCACCTAAGACTTACAGACGTGGTAATGTAATATCGCAAGGCAAAGTTACAGTTCCCAATAAAATCTCCTCTAGACGGGTATGAAAACGGTAAAACTCCAGATTGCCAAGCAGGTTGAAGGATTTCTGTGATTAATTGGTAAAAAAAACCGCCCAGCCACCTAAAACGACCGACAGAAAGCGAATAGTTAGAGATTTCGTAGACAAGGGAAAACAAAAGTGTCTCAAAACTAAAGAGGCTATTGGCCGGACTCAGATTTACGGCAAAAACCTGGGGTCATCTACTGATAAGCGGAGAGAAAGGAAGATTCTAGAAGATTCAATAAAGCAGTCCAGCAACATCATCCAGAAAGGTAGACTTACTGGGATACTACAATGCAAAAACCCATAACCTGGTCCATGGCGCCTCTAAGGATAAGCTTCTCCATTAGATCGGTGTATGGCCTTCTGCCCTCAAACATAAAACAGGTGTGGAAGGAGGAGAGGGTGAAGAAGGACGATCCTACCTGCCCACTGTGTTCTAGAAGACAAGATACATAGCATGTCCTTTGCTTGTTCGGATTGTTTTTTAAGGGTTAAAAAATTTAAAACGTTTGCTCATTCTTAGTTTCTAAAGCATGACTGGCATTGCATTTACCAATTTCTGTTAAATTTTCATAGTGTAAAAATGTAAACTATACAAAAATAACGACGCGATCGCGAAAAATTTTTTTTCAGAGAACTAAAATTCATAACCCACTGTTTTCCAACTTTCAGCTTGTGCAGCTGGTTTCTATGGCAACAACTGTACGATGGAGTGCGTGGGGACCTGTCCAAACAAAAGCTGTCACCACGAGACTGGACATTGCCTGGAGGACTGTCCACACGGCTATCGCGGGTCCAGGTGTGACGAAGGTAAGAGGGTCGACTGACCAAGACCAGGCCTGGCATCCAGCTTAAGTACTGTCAAGATTTCATTGCATTGATTCACTAGATATGAACGTCCTATTAACCTTAAACTAAAAGAGATAGAGTTATTATGACCATTATCACCCGAGGGCCCTTTGGCATCAATAGACTGCCAGATTAATTGGGCCGACTATAATCTTTGAGTTCCACAATTTTATCATGGCTGTAAGCAAAAAAAATTCATAATCGACAAACAACTTGTTTGTAACATGCAATCAACAATGGTCAAAGGGTGTTTTATCTGCTTGATCACGCACTTACTATTTCTGTTTAAAAAAAGCCTTTTCTACCAGGATTTTTCTATTACTAGACAATAATAACGCCTAACATGACAGCTTGTTCCAACTTGTACAAGTCGTTTTTATAGTTCAATAAGTAAATTACGATGGAAGAACGTGTTTTCATCAAATCAATGATTGAGTTTACCAACTCCTTCGGGCTTGGACTATCGTAACAAGTTATAGTGACCCTTAAGAAAGTTTGTAATTACATATCGATATTTTAACTAGGGATCACAACTAGGGTAAGAAGGTCAAGGCTGCCTTGGTGAAAACAAGTCATTCAGGTGCATAAGGCCTACTGTATAAAATAATTAAAAATGATGGGAAAAAGTATCTACGTCCTTCATTTGGTTTAAACACAAAAAAATGAGAGGATATCGTATAAAGCAAAGTATATGCAGTAATATGTTTAACTTTTTAAATAAATGCTGTCCAATACATTTTATATAGATCTACGCAAAATCTAACTGTTCTAGTCCCGTCTGGTCTGAAGACCTGCTTAACACATAAAAAAATTATAAACCTGAAAAATCATCACCCATCTCTTCACCATTGAGGTTTAGCCTGAACGCTCCCATCATTACAGCCCGTAGCGTCATGATAACAAAGAAAGTTAAACGTAGTCTTATAATAAATTAGTTCCTACCCTATTCTTTATTTCCTCAGCTTGTCCATCCGGTTTCTTTGGCAAAGAGTGCAAACGCACTTGCTCACCAAAGTGCCCTGAAAAGAAATGCGATCACGTGACAGGCCAGTGCCTGAAGTCGTGTCCGGATGGTTATCGCGGCTTCGGGTGTAAAAAATGTAAGTCTGGGGTTCGGTCCGGGAGATCTATAGCTGCTGGGGACAATCAAAGTGTAGTGGTAGAGACCCTGCGCGCGGACGACGATAACGCATGACGTAATAACACCTATAGGTAACGTGGGTTTTACAGCATACGATTGGCTAATGAGCCCCGTGAGTCTATCACGGTCCTGGATTTCCTCCCCTATGATCTTCGTCCTCCTAAGCGGGCCGATAACGCAGGGTCTCAAGTATCGCTCAAAATTATGGTTTACACTGCACTGTGGTTGTCCCGAGCAGAGAGATAGTCAGTGGAATTGCTTTACTTTTTCTTTACTAAGACACTTATCGCTAGTACATAGGCTTTCCGACAAGTCATTACCAATTTATGTACTACATGAACTCATCGAAGAGCAGCTGGTAAAGACAGTTTCGGCAAAGTCTTTGACAACAGCCAAATACACTTCTGGATTTCGAACACTGGGCTTGACTACTAGATTGGGGCCCTCCTGAATTTATTTTCTTTTGCTTCGGGTTACTTTATTGTAAAGAAACAGTGAATGCGTATAGAATTCGTCCCTTTTTACGTCTACATGTTAATAAGGTTGTTTAAAATCTGCAGTATCGATTAATCGACTATCTTTTGAATAAATTAAATACTGAAAAAGGTGATGTTTCAGTACGACTTCATTTGTTTTGCGATCTTCTGTTTATATTTTTCTCTTACTTATCTATCATAGTATTCTGTAAAAGACGCATCATCGAATATTATTGCGTGGCACTTGTGTAGATACTTGACAATTATACTTGACTCTCTTGTTACAAGGCTCTGGGTTCGAATCCACGCATGACCAGATGCGACACTCAGACCTTGAGAAAGTTTTTTACTCATGGTCTTATCCTCACACAAAATTAATATGCTTGGGCAGTACAGGGTTGCTCGTTTCAAAGGATGCGTATACCGTGCGGGAGATTCCGGACCGGTTCCGGAACGGCTACGGACCGGAGACTTTGAAAGTATTCTTCCGTGTTTGTTTATTATCACCTACACCCTTGCATTGGGAACACACCATGTGAAAAAATCGGATCACCGGACGGGAGCCGGCCCGGAGCCTTCCTTACGGGACGCGCGTTACGTGAAACGGGCTTTGGAACGTTTTTCAGTGGTTAGCAAGATTTTTGTAAATAATTATGCAAACAAAAAAAAAACCATTAGACTCTTTTTAGAGTACCGCCCTCTTTTAACACACAGCTTTTGCTTTAATCTTACATAATATATTGCAGGAGGGAAACTAGTAGAAAAAACTTCTATAAAGCTTTTCAGTGCTTACAAGGCTATATAAACAGTTGTTTTTTTTGTGTGTGTGATTTTATTCTAATCTGTATCTAATCTCCAGTTTGTCCCTCTGGTTTCTACGGCAAAAACTGCTCCACGGCCTGTGAGGACACGTGCCCTAAGAAAACATGCCATCACGTGACAGGAAAATGCAAGGAGAAATGCCCGCCTGGCTTCCGAGGTGCCAAGTGCGATCGAGGTAGGCCACAGACAGGCTGGGTTGCACTGCTGTGAACTTTGACCTTTGATCTCTAAACCCTGGTGTTGACCTTTTTGCATTGACCTTCAATTTCAATATTTGGTTGTGCTACAATATTATCTTAAAGTGTGTTAACACTCTCGTCTTATATATACATATAAAAAAACTTTGAGAATTTGAGTCTTTTGTGAAATAATAACAAATTTTATGACGTTGTCGTTTTTAACGTTTGTATTCTACAAGCTAATCAACATTACATCATTTATCAACTCTCCTTTCCTTCAGTAGAGATTTTAAGGTAAAGTGAAAATATTATAATACCATCTGACCCCAAAGTTCTTGGGTGATATCTTAGCATCTTGCGAGCGTACCAATTAACCGCCAACCGTAAAGAACATAATATTGATTTTATGAATCATAATAACTATTTCAGCATGCTATTTTTTCAAATAAGGTAAATTCAAATTGTATCTGCCGTAATCCAATGGTAATAGAAACATTGTACTTGTCTTTTAAACACTTACAAAAGATTTAGGCTTTGTGTTCAATTTTTCTTTTTTCTATAAAATTCCATTATTATAAGTATGCATGGGTTTGTTTGTTTTTTGTTTTTTGTTTTTTTTTTGTTTTTTTTTTTTTGGGAGGGAGAGCTGGTTTCCATTTATGGAACTATTAAATATGATAAAAGCAAAAAATGGGTCCACCTGTCTCTTCCTTCTTTCGGAAGGTTTTATTTCCGATTCCTATTAGACTTATGTAAAACAGCTATCATCAGCTTATCAGAGCTTGGTCTGGCACTACGTCTGCTTAGCACGATAAGCGTCAATTTTGAATCGCCTTGCAACCCCGGCCCCCTCCTCTCGAAAATAGAAATTGTGGTTGTGGATTTCCCCCATCAAAGAGTTTTATTCTTATATAAGTTTAAAAAAATGGATTTCCCTAGTTATAGAATTTTAGTAATAGTGTTTTAAGTAGATCATTTAGTTTCGACATTTTTAACGGATTTTTTCGATGTTAACAACAAGACAAGTACGTTTGGTGATCACAGTTTGTTATTTGGTACCATTATAATTAGATCTGTATTGAGAATGCGATTAAAGCACAAATTTTCGTTCCTTTAGGAATACTTTCTCTATGAAGCCAATTGTTCGCGGGCAAGAACGATAACTTTGCGTTCTAATCGCATTCCCGATTCTGTTTTGTGCAAGTTTCAAAATACACGCGATATTTTGTTGTTGTTTTTTTAAATCGTCTTCCATTCTTTTTACTTCTATATTAACCCCATAAAAGTTACATGAAAAAAAACTGCGTAAGGCGGTTTGGCGCTATATGTTTCCACTTTCATCACGACACGAAAGTTATCGATATAAAAAAAAACCTTGAGAATACCTTTTCTGTAATAAAATACTCTCCAAATGATTTAAGAAAACGCGACCGTTTAAACCTGCATCTTTAAAGAAGACTGATTTTGTCGTAAACCAATCCTTTGAAGCAACGAAATGTTCAATAATAATTCACAGCGTTTTATAAAGCGCATGTCCGTGTTTGCTCTATGCATTGTATGTACATAAAATCTCCCTATCCTACCAAGCTTCACTCTTACAACCACTATCACATTCTTTCTTTCCAATCTATTATTTCAAACTGGCACTTTTTTCCCCATAAGAAGTTGTTCTGTTCTTATCACGGTTTAACTGAAAACTCGTTTAAAGTGACCAAATCCCTTAAGTCTAGAGGTCTTCACCTTATCCGAGGTTCAATCTGCTCGTTGCAAAACCAGAAATTGCTTCAGATTAGATTGCCCGAGCTCTCTAGCTATTTATAACTATTCGGGTTGTCCTAGCAGTGCTCTCTAGTTATGTATAACTATTCGGATTGTCCTAGTAGAGCTCTCTAGACTAGCTATGTATAACTATTCAGGTTGTCCTAGCAGTGCTCTCTAGTTATGTATAACTATTCGGATTGTCCTAGTAGAGCTCTCTAGCTATGTATAACTATTCGGGTTGTCCTAGCAGTGCTCTCTAACTACGTATAACTATTTAGGTTGTCCTAGCAGTGCTTTCTAGCTATGTATAACTATTCAGGTTGTCCCAATAGTAAGTACGGGCCAGGCTGCAAGAGACGCTGCTCTAAGAAGTGTGTGAAGAAGGCCTGCCATCCCAAGACGGGTCACTGTACGATAGGCTGCAGGAACACAACCTGGGCTAGCGACTGTACTTTACGTAAGTTCTCTCCAGACTCTGCTTCTGCTTCTGCTTCAAAACTTGCTTCATAGGTTTTACAGGATTGGTTAAGAGATTTTTAAGGTATGAAATTAGCAGTGGAGGAAAGTAGGCTGTATGTGGAAATGCGCGAAATATATGCGCTAAGAATCCTGCCCGGGAGAAACGAAAAGCAGTACCTGCAGTGTAAGACATATAGAGATACTGCATTTCGTTTGTCCACGGCAGAATCGTAGTGGCGACATCGTGTAAGTTATTTTTCTCTCAGCGAGAAGTAAGACAGTGGGTGCCGAAGCTACAATAAGTCGAAGGTTCGAATCATACTAAACGCAGACATTTTTCGTATTTCCACTTAAAGCCTACTTGTCTCCACTGCTAATTTGATACCTTAAAAATCTTTCAATCATTAGATTGCGCAGTGGCTACCTCCAATACATGTATTTATTCACAACCTTTACTATTTCCTTATTGTTTAGTTAGTTATTTATTACGTGCTAGGCTTCATAGAACCAGTCTTATTGTAGCCGAAACCGGAATTAGTTTACTTTTTAAAACTTTAATAGCATGTTATTATAGGCTTGTGGTTGACTTCTTTTTTTTTTGGCCTTGACTATTCTAGGCTACATAAAATTAATCTAGACTTAGTATTCAAGGTTGCGGTTTGCCCCTATAGGTCGCACTAATAAGCAGAATGTAGATTTTTTGTAGACCAGATCTAATCTTTAAAGATTTTGAGGGTTTAAAGTACAGCATATAACCTACTTGGATTGGTTGCAAGATAACTGAGAATCAATAGGTGAGAACATAATTGAGCGAAATGCTGTTTTAAAACCTTGCAGCGAACTACTCTAAGTAACAATAAGTAATAAAATACGAACAGTCTTTGTTATGGATTTTTTTTTGCTTATTAGATCAAGCTGCACTGGACCAATAAAATCTATCTATTGAATCTATTTGGTGTTGAGAAAATGTGTTCATTAACATTTTTTCTTAATTTAAAATTTAAAAGGGGACTGTACATTTATACGAGTGGACTATAACATTAGTTTTATATATATATATATACATATATTATTTCTTTCATGGGCATGCTGTGCGCTAACCAATGTCTTGCTCTTAATCCTCAGAAGGCCAACCATGGGAAAATCGAATTTTTTTTCAAGATAGCAATAGATTTGTTTAAAAGCTCTTTTCTCTTTATATTTTTACATTTTTTAATGAAGTTTGGTTTTCTACTGATAAAAAAAATGGTTAAACTTTATCATGAAGCATAAAAATGCTCATTATTACACAAAATGAATTTAAACAATTAGAAAAATTGTCCAAAATGTTTGGCCTTCTGAGAGTTAAAACTTAGAATTGTGAAGTGAACTTTTGATATTACTTTGATGCTTGTGCATTTGTTTCCATTTATTTAACCTCACCTTTGATGCTTTTCTCAAATAGCAATCGTATAAAAAAGAATTCATTCTATTTCAAATAATGGAAAGGATTTATTCATTGAAACAATTAATATTGTACTACCTACGATGTTATCTCTGTTGTTTGCAATAAATTCATTACCTTAATCGTTACTTTTACCCTTACTTAATATTGATTATTATATAACATGTGTCTTTATCATCATTTTGATTTTGATATAGCTTAAAAGTCAGTATTTCCATTATCACTACCATTCTGATATAATTATACTTAGCATTAATATTATCATAATTCATGTACAACTCTTTTTTTTATAATAACTGCATAGCTGCTTCTATTCTTGCTACTACTACTTCTACCTCGCCACCACTCCCACCACTGCTACTGTACCATCAACTACTACTACTACCGTTGATGCTGCTGCAAAAAGTACTATTTCTGCTGCTGCTGCAATTGCTACCATAGTACTACTACTATTGCTGCTGCTACTACTACTGTTACTAATACTGCTGCTGCTGTTACTACTACTATTACTACTACTAATAGTACTACTACTACTACTATTACTATTACAACAACTACTACTACTATTAAAACAACTACTACTACTACAATTACTACTACTACTGTTGCTGCTGCTACTACGACTGCTAGGGGAAATATGTAAAATCTTGAGACTGCTTTTGGTGTTAGAAGACAATAATCATATTTTTACTACTTCTACTACTACTACTACCACTACTACTGC
>BMAT01000238.1:114171-128365 GCA_019649035.1 Elysia marginata
CCAATGTGCATTGCGCTATAATTATATCTAAAATCTTACTTGGTTTCTTTGCTGAAGAAAAATATTTTAAGAAATGACCAGAGGAGTGAATGTGTTTATATCTGTCTGTCTATCATTGCATAGTTTGTTTACATAATGTTAAAGAATTTCATGAATTAATGAAAATAAACAAACCAACCTTATCATGGGGTTATATTACTAAACGATAAATAATTCGAAAAAAAGCTTTTCACACCATAGGCTATACCCAACACACAAAAATAAAGAAATAAAAACGTTCTAAACTTCAAACTGTGCGTCAAAGAGAAGGAAGGTGCTGCTTGTGGGAAAACAAAACAAGGTGCGCAATCAATGACATGTATACGTTAGTAGCAGTGAACACAACCAAATTATAGAGCTGAACCTCTAAGAAGCAATAGGATGACACGTACATGAATAGCAACACTACATTAGGGATGTCTAGGATTGTAAAGTACATTTACTTAAGTAAACACCTATATACCTAGGGCCTACTAGGTTCAGGGAGAGAGTTATGAATCTGTTCTAATGATTGAAAAGATCGGAGACATTTGGAAGTAGGATGAAATGTTCGATTTACAAAGAAAGAGATGGGGGAGTGAGAGCGAGATAAAAGAGAGAGAGAGAGATAAAGAGAGAGGGTGGCAGACAGACAGAAGAGGAGGGGAGTTAAAGCAATTCCGTAAAATCAGTTTGAGAAAAGAAAAGGAAGGAAAATAGACGGAAATAAAAGTTTAAATCACTTAAGTAAGTAGCAAACTAGAAAGAATAGTTGAGAGAGAAAGAGAAAGAGGGAGAGAGAGTAAAGAAGAAGAGGACGAAAATATAATGAAGACGTCTCAAGGGTTGTGCGAGAACAAATATTGAGAGGGTATTAGATTAAACCATTACCAAACTATTTGTAACAGATCCTGTCTTATCCAATTCTTCATTTATTTATTTAAAAAGCCGAACAAACCGAGCGGCAAACAAAATAGAAGCAGAAAAGAATAAACAAATAAATAATAATAACGGAAATGATACAAAAACCTAAGCGTGAATCAAGTCTAGAAAAACGGAGATTGAAAAAAGAACCTAAACAAAACTTAAGCGTGAATCAAGTCTAGAGAAAAAGGATATTGGGGGAAAAACCCATCTAAACCGTAGTTGATACACTTACCGAGTAACATATGATGGAACTCTTCTTTCTTTCTGTAACGCTACGTAATGTAAAAAGAACTAGAAACATCAACAAACACAAATTTTATGTCTATCTTGTGGAATCATGCCTAGGTGGTCTTCGAAGAAAAAAAACCAAGATAAAAAGACCAAGCACGTGAAATTAAAACGCATGGCTGTGTCACACGTGTGTGCTTCAGATTGCTGATTGATGCTTGAACACACCCAGACCAATACAGTAATGATTTTTGGTGTGTTCTGCATCAATAATTTTCGGCTAGTTCATCTATACCAAAATAAAAGAGCTGGGCCTACCTACCACATATTAATAAAAACTGTGTGTACAAGGTTTCTCATAACTTTAGCAATTTGGTGTCTACTAAGAAAGTATTAATCTGTCTTGCTATCAGTCCATATAACTGGAGTGTAGTAAACTTGAACTTCAGAAAATGCATTTTGGTTGTGTAATTTTCTTATGGTTTTTTTTTGTATTTTAAATTTAAAAAGTTTTACGTTTCCATAAAAATATTGACAACTTTATGGATTTTTTAACGTTAGGAGGCTTATAAAAAAAATTCATTGTTCATAATAACAATAACCATAAAATTATGATATGAGAATAGCGAAATCCGATTCGGTTAGACTGGTTGCGCTTGCTCGGGTTTTCAAGAGAAAAAAGGCAGATGAGAATAAGAAAAAAAAAAGGAAAAAGTGGAGAGGCGGCAAGGGTAATATAGGACATTTCTTTAAGTTATTACAACAAAAGAGTCAAAGTTGAGCGGTCTTTCAACGAGTAAAAATGCTCATCATAAATTAAGGAGCGCAGTGGCGACATGGTTTAAGCTATGTTTCTCTAAGTGGCAAGGCGGTGGGTACCGAAGCATTTATAAGTCAAAGGTTCGAATCATACTAAAGGCAGACATTTCGGGCATTTCCACTAAAAAGCCTACTTCTCTCCACTGCTAATTTCATACCTTTATAATATTTCAATCATCATAATTGCTGCTGTGGTATGAGTAGGTGAGAAAAAAATAAACTTTATAGATTCCTCCAACTAAGACCAAGTATTTGTCCTCTACGCGGGTTGAATAACTTTAAAAGTTAAAACTTATCGGAACTTGACCACGGTTTGTGTAGTGTGGAACACGTCACGGGCCTTTTGCTGTGGCTTCGTCAAATTACGATTCATTATTATTTAACCCAACAAGCTTAGGACTTCTTTATACGCCAGGAAACAAAATTAGAAAGAAGTTTATGTTAAGTTTCGAAAAATTGTGCATTGCAAAAAAAAGCAATCTTCGAAGAAGTAAGCAGTGTTCGCTAACCAAATTCTGAATTGTTTGAGCCACGCATGGTACACGAAAGGCTAAAATAACGTCATTATCCATAAAATATACATTCTAAGCACAACATAGAACGACAGTGGGCCAAGGTTTGCGGCTCAATCGTGGTATCGCAATTAATATTTCAGTTTTGTTCAATGATACTAAATCATCTTCAATCAGGACACACACTTTCCTAAGCGGTTTTTCCCCTTCTGTTTAAAATTGAGGGCAGGTGCAAATTGCGAAGTTTGTATTGCAGTACAGAATTATTCTAGGTCTTTGAGCAATGCGACATGGAATCTTCTTATAAGCAGTGAACCAGACTAGCGCCAGTGTAGGCTTACATCGGTACACTCACATACGCTTGTGGTTACAAACAAATAACGTGTCATGAACACGCGCTGTTGGCAAGGAAAATGCCTTGATCAGGTGAAAGCTCGTGTAAATGTCTAAAGGCTGAGTTATTGACATGCATTTTAAACACATTTATTTTACACAGAAAACAGTTACGAGGTACTGGTCTACGAAGTGCTCAATGGCTTTGCCATCTGTTCGTGATCTAGCCTAGAGACACGGCAAGACTGGTACATTGTTTGGTTGGTTGTTTGAATTTTAACGTCCCAGTCAACTTGGAGGTTATATCAGAGACGGCGCTGTGGACAAGTGAAAGCGTCCTGCCACACTGTGGTGTAAGGAGCGCTTGCTTACTCCACACCCAGTCACATTATTCTGACACCGGGCCGACCAGACTTAACATTAAATCCATAATGCCAGACAGTAGGCAGATCAGCTCCTAATACCAATTTTAGAGTCCTTGGTTTGACTCGGCCGGGGATCAAATCCCACGCACCTCCCGATATCTGAACGAGTGTCTTACCGCTAGGTCACAGAGCCGGTCAAGACTGGTAGAAGACTACGTACCGAAGCCTTCATACTAGAGCATAGTATGAAAAGCATTATAGACTGCAACAAAGCTATCGTCTGATTGCTGGGGTTTGCACAGAAACTAAGTATCTTCATAAAGTTAACGCATCAGTCTGGACTGTTGCTATGCGCCACGTCTTTCAGTACGCAATGAACCACACCATAGGAGTCACGTTTAACCCAATTTAGACTAAGCCAATCAGAAACGCGCATTACGTGGACTGCCGCATGGCCGGCGCACTTGTCTAGACTAGCCTTCTGCCCGGGACAAACGAAAAGCAGTATCTGCAGTGTAAAGCGTATGAGAGATACTGCATTTCGCTCGTCCACGGCAATCTTGACGCGGTGAGTTGTGCTTTCGATACTCAAACATTGGCTGTTATTGGATGGTGGGTTTATTATTGAGGAACACAATTCGTGTGATTGTTTTGAAGATAAAAAAAAAAATAGTAAAAATTACAATAGTAAGACATTTTACCAGAGGCTTTCACGTATCGCCACATATTTGTGTATTACGAGATCATTTCTTGAGAAACACATCTTAGTAAGACATAGAGTTTAGAGTATAGTATATTTTTTTATCTTTCGCACAATAATTACTTTTACCAAAGATCGTAAGACCCAGAATAATCAGTTTATACACGTAGACCTACGAAACATACACACAAGTTTTCATACACGATGTCATATTGAAAATAAGAGGTGGCAAAAAAACTGAATTTATTTTAGTGGATGCAAAAAAAAACAATATTTCACTTTCTTCTAAGATACCATCTAATTTTTTTTTAAGTTGAAGCTGACAGCCTGCAATACAACACTCGAGATTTCAGTCCAAAAAGATCTTATGATTATCATATTAATAGAAAATAAAACCATTGCATCGACGAGCTCAAAGTCACAGCCATACTCAAACAAATTAAAACTCACATCATTATCTGGCCCATCGAAAAGCACAACCAGAAGATAAAAAGAAAAACAATTGCTTGTTGATGACATAAAAAAAAAAGAATTTAGTTTGATAAACTTTATTTTGCAAGCACCTTGATGAAATACGAGCAAATAATAAATTTAAAACAGTAAAAAATGAAATCCCCTTTCATTATTTGTCCCAAAGAAACTGTTTAAATAAAACGATAAGATGATATAGCTGCGGTAAAAATTGTTTAGTATAATATTTATTCGGTTTGACATTACTCATTTTAACTTAAAATTTGAAAATGTCATAAAAACAAAAAATAAACAAGTTTTAATAGTGCTTAAAAGGACAAGAGTTTATATTTAAAAGAATTCATAGTTTTTTAAAGGTCTTTCCAACAAAGAATGCGTAGATCTATTTAAAAAATCGGGCACATAAACAAACATTACACAAGTAAGAACGTATGTCGAAAAAATTGAACCAGATTGCCATATTAACAATGAGATCTGGTTATTTAAAACATTCACATTTTTAGTAAAAGTTGTTTGAAGTTTGTAACTCGGTTGCAGGCACACACAAACAACTCTATTTTAACCTACGTATTTCAGTCCGTTTTTAATTTGCTAAGAATTAAATCGTGCCAGGATAACAAAAAGAATAACCTAAAGCTTTGAAATTCTTCGTCCCTTTACGTTCATAAAAAGTATAAGATAATCGTCCCTTTACGTTCATAAAAAGTATAAGATAATTTTTCTCTACGGAAAGAAATAATACTATGTTAAAACAACTACATTTGTATGTGCATAATTAACTCCTACTGAATTACTTACAACCAGTGCATATTTTTTTTTTTAATCTCTTTATCAGTTCTTAGCTGATTTGGAATTACTTAAACAAAAATAGGTGCATGATACTAAAAGACTGGCTTATGACATCAATTTATGATAATTTGTTAAAAAAATATATTACTTGAAATGCTGTATAATAAATAAAGTAATATTATTGATTTATAGCTCGTCATTTCACTTTTCCATGAAACAAAAAAAGAAAAAGCGATTAAGCCTGAAACACACACTATGGAAACTGATGACCCTAGTAACTACAATCTGTAATTTGTATCAACAGCGTTAGACAATAACTTGGAGCAAAAAATAATTAACTTTTTTTACTAACACATAAAAAACAAAAGTGTAAACTTGCGTAGGTAAAGACGTAGAAGTAAAAAACAATTAGCTTTTTAGTGTATAAAAAGATTATCCAGATCAGATCATACTCTGTAAAAACACATCATCAAATATTTATACATAAATATAACAATATTCTGGATTATCACAATTGAGCAAAATTTCACAGCAAATCAACTGAAAAAAACTTGAACTCAATAACAGAATGTGGACGGAAAGTGAGTGAAGTTAAAGAAAAAAAGAGCGGCTAACAAAAAATGTGCAGGGGTCCCACAAAATGAGTCTAAATGCAACATTTTGTAGGGTCATCTCTAAGATTGTGAACAACTGTTTGTTATCCTATTAGATCTTGAGTTTTTGTACTTGAAAGATAAGGAATCGACGAGACCTTTTTTCCCGTTAAACTGAAAAAATAATTGGATTTTGAGTTTTCATCTTGCAAAGGCAGCGGGGCAATATCGTGTTAAAAGAATCTTTTAGACACATTTTTTAATGGTCTCTTAAGTGGATATGATGGAAAACATCATAAACTTTCAAAGAAAGCAAAAGATTTTTTTTAAGAAAACTTTAACACGTATTAGAACACACCCATTTTCTTGAATCTACCTGCACCGCTTGTAGACTCATTTTGCGAGAGCTCAACACGAATGATTTCTATTTTGTACACTTCAATGTCAGACAAGTTTAGAACTTTCAGAGTAAAGATTTTGGTCTAGGACACTGACTATTAAATATTTAGCCCAGAGATACTAACTGGAGTGAAAAAAAATCAACTTATCTACTAATACTTTAAAAAATACAATTGTAAACTTGCGTAGATAAAGACGTAGAAGTAAAAAAAAATATGTTCTGAGGCAACCAAAGACATAACAGGCAACAATTACCCACGCTGGTTTTAAATTGAGATGTTTTAAATAGAAACAAAAATTGCAACACCTTCATCTAATTCCGATTAATTTGATGTGAAATATCCCAGGGTTTAGAAAAGTTAAAGTTATAAATTTTTCAAATTTTTACTAATACAAAAGAGATAATCTAAAAAAATTTAAAAGTCAGTTAAACTATGTAAAAAATCCAGACTTGGCTTGGTGTACCCGAACTATCCTGAATAATTTCGATTTCTGGCAGATTTAAGTAAGTCATCACAGATGTATCAATATTTTCACAAAATTTATAAAGTTCATAACAGTTGGGTTTCGATCTTCTATCCAACAGATTTGGCGGTGCTACATACAACCTTCAAAAATAATAAAGAAGGTAGCAAATGGAAAAAAATCTTATTGCACATGCGCAAGTGGGACTTCTCTAGGTTGCTTTTTTTTTACCCCCACTGTCTGGTTAAGATGGTAATGAAATCGTGTTGAAAGTAACATGGTAATACTGATTGGGATGAACCCGAGGCGTCAATGGTAACATTTAACATCAAATCAACACTAGAGTTACACAACAAAGTTAAAATGTATCGCATCCTATCCAAATGAGTCTTAAGTCGCAAGGTCTAGTTTTGAGATAAAGGCTTTCAAAATTTAGTAGGTGTTCAGAAGTCAATTTTATTTTTAATTTGAGATATTGACGCTAAAACCATTTCCGAACAGTTTGTTTTTACATTAGGTTCATGTTAAAATTTCAAGTTTTATGTTTTCCTTCTAACTGGTACGGTTGCAAAGGACTTCACAACCTTTATAGTAGTCTAAACGTTCAACGCAATTTTCTCCCCTGTCTGAAATTTCTACAAGTCCTATCCCTGCCGCCTTCAAACGGCTATGACTTCATACAGTATCATGATATGGTTTTCCTGCTTCTTGTCTTTGAAAACTATTTTCCAATTTCGACTTCAGACTCATTTTGACTGGCTGCAAAACAAATGATATCTCGAGGTGTTTAACAAAACCAGTAAAATACACATTAATCATTATCAACGGCTCTATACTTAATATCCAGTTCTTGTAAAATCGGGTGCCGAAATTATTTAATTTCAGTAACACCATTCAGAAGAAATTATATTTTTTTTGCCAAAGTACTTAAACGGTGTGAAGACACGTCGTCTTGCTATGATCCTCCCTAGAATCTTTCAGCTTTTTATCAAGTAAAGGATAGGGGAAGGAACTGCTTAAAATACCAACTTTCACCACGCCCATTTATAATAACTGTTTGTTGATAAACGCTTTGATGATATCTATCGATGTTGCATAACCCCATGGGTTTTCATGGTTCGTAACCTAAACTATTAAAATTATTAGCCTAAAGGACGCTGTAGATTGAATAGAATCCTTGCGCTCCCACGAGGATTTCCTCTCCTATGGGCTTCGTCCTCCTGAGCGGGCAAGCAGCGCATAAACAGTAATGACTGCAATCACTTCCCAACATCTTGTAACATGTGGTAGATATTCTTGTAACCCCCTCGGTGAGGCTGAAACGGGCGGTCTTGGACTTTGTCCGTGAGAAAAGAGGACGGCCACGTACGCCCTGGGGTCTGGTCATCTTCTGTCATCTCGTCAATGCCGCCATCTTTCCCCGCCGGCGGCGCACTGCCCTTCTTCAAAGGTGACCCACTTTCGGGAGAAGTGAAGCCAAGAGGCGGGAGATAACCCACTAGGCCGTACCTCCCCTCACCGCCGCCATCGCTGTTTCTCCTCTGCTTCTGCCAGTCGTCCCCGCCCTTCTTCCTCCTTCTCCTCCTCATCTCCCGCTCTCTCTCCCTGAGCGCCGCGTTCGGGTCGCTCTGCTCCAGGTGCAGGTAGAGCTCGCACTGGGAGACCATCGCCTCCAGAGGGTTCGGGGATCCCCGGAAAGAGTCCTTGGCCAACTTCTGGCAGGAGGCGATGAAGGTGTGCAGGTTCAGGCCTGGGTTGGCGGTGCCTTTCATGTGGTAAGGATAGGGGCAGTGCAGATAGAAGCGGTTCCAATCTACAGGACAAGGTTCAAAGGTCAAGCGAGGGAGAGGATTTGGAAAGGAAGGGGGGAGACCGGGGGAGGACAAAAGAGCATGAGGGAAGGAGTTTAGGGTGCAATGAACACAAACAAACAAGTTGGGTAAGTCTAGTTCACAAAACAGCATGCTGTGCGCAAAAAAAAAAAAACAACTATTATTCTTAATGAATTAAACATCAGTTGTGCGCAACCTGTCATATTTTTCATTCTCTGAAAAAAATGTGAAGATTCAAGACAAAGACGACGTACAAAAGTTACATACAAAAATTCAGTGAAATTTTCTTTCCTCAAAGTCTAATAAACCACACATAGCAGCTCCTTAGTTAATCAAGTTTATCACTTCTAACTTTATTTACCTAAACACCTTATGATGTTGTATTACGATATCTAGATGTGTAATGTACTTTAATTTGTGTTATATATTTTATGTACCTGCATCTTTTTGTGACTACTGCCGTTTTGCCCCTGAAGTCTTCATTTACTAAATAATCAGAAACGGCGATAAAAACCATGCTAAAAGGTAGAAACGATTAATTAAGGATAAAGAGAGAGAGACAGAGACAGATAGATATCATATTGGTATAGTAGAGGAGGAGGAGGAGCAACAGCAGCAATAGTAGCAGCAGTAGTAGTAGTAGTAGTGGTAGTAGTAGTAGTAGTAGTAGTAGTAGTAGTAGTAGTAGTAGTAGTAGTAGTAGTGGTAATTATTGTCATTGCTGTTATTGCTGTTTCTAATTCTGTTGTTGTTTCTGTTGTTAGAAGAGCTTTGACGTATAGATAGAACAAGAAATTTTCAAAATACCAGAAGAGTATCAATCAAAAATTGAAAAAGAGCGGTCCATACATCAAGTAAATAGAATTAGTAAACATGAGTTGGTGTTGTAAAATAAGTCATTACAAAACACAGACTAATCTGTTGGGGTTTATTTTTCGTTAAGAAGACGTAGAAATAAGAGAAAGCTGTTGCAAGGATACTAACAATGTGAGAACAAGTGGTTAAGAAACTATCAATTAACATCGACACATTAACGAGATAACTATAATGTTTCTATGGCAACGTTGAAAACTAAAGATAGAATAATTAATTACTAAGAATAATGTATGCACAAAAAGATAAATAAAATTTTGATACAATAATGTTTAATTGAACAATGATGTGGTGTGAAAGAGCAGTTGACATGTCGTGTAAAGCACGAAACAAAGCATTTTATTGGAAGGACTTTTTAAATCGATATTCTAAGTCAAAATCAGAAGTCTTTTATAAAAGTTTACGTTGAGTACGCTTTTATAAAAGTATAAATTCGACGAAAAGCGTAAGTTAATTCCATAGGCATGCTTAGTTTTCTTTATCCCTTCTAGCTATCTATTCTCAATGCAAAATAAAATAAATTCTCTATTATGCTTTTCGGGAATATAAAGAACTTTTTAGCTTCTTGAGGCTGTGGATACTACAAAAGTAGTAGGTTTCGCTATCAAAATGGCGAAAGATGCCGAAAATTAGAGTAAAACTCTCATGTGCTCAATATGACCCTAATTCACATAGTGCCCCTTTGATCCCTAGCACAAAAGAGTTATACTCTAACTTCGATAGCCAAACGCAATATTTTTCATAACATGCACAGACTAAATTAACCATTTTTTTACAAAGTGTATTCATTTATGTTAAAGATAGGATGACTGTTAACAATATTTTCCTCAGTTAAAGACTTTAAATCTGACCCCATACAGATTACACTCATTATAATGATTTATTTGCCTTAAAGGGTGTGATTTTCAGCCCTCCATAAAATTTAAGCACATATAATAGATTTTCTGTATCTAGATCTAGTTTTGTAAATACTAGTAGCTTACTTCAAGCAGCAATACAAAATAATAAGCATGGTATATATGACTGTATAATATTCTGTCTAAAAATTACTATGCATTGTCTACAGCAAAAGCTTTTACGTCTACAAGTAGTTACTAGCGTTTTGGTATTTCTTGCACCACCGTTCGACAAATCTAGACGCTCAATTTTTGGCGAACTTCAGAACCAAACAAAAAACTATGCAAACCTTTTTGGCAGCACATTTTACATTTATAGGTTTCTCTGCTTTTGAACGTCGAAGTAATACTTTGCAGCGAAAATTCTTTTTTACAGTGCATTTTAAAATCATTGCCCCATTAAGACATCGTGCACAACGAGACACTGTGCACCATACAGAATGGAACGTCAAACGAAATCGGACCCATAAATGAATGCCATGACTTACCTGAGGTTCTGTCGGGGTTCATGTATTCCCAGCGTCGTTGCATGTCTATGTACAGAATATCTATTGCTGCATTAGTGATGCCCTTTCGGTTCAATCGGCACTTCCTGTGAGGCACGCAAAAATTACTAATGAGATTCTTAAAGATACAGCCTCTCAAAATTTACAAGGGCGCTTTGTTTCCATTCGATTGAGGTCTGGGAGAGGTCTTTTGAAATTTAAAATCTGACTCGACGTCAAAGCCTGGATCTAGATTCGAGTGCTAGCCATTGTAAAAGCAACATGATATGTTCAATAAAGCTAGTTGTTTCGCAGTGTTCTAGAAGGGTGCACGAAAAAAAAACAACAGAACTTAAAAACTTTTTGTGCACCTATTCTTGGGAATACCCGTTCTAGAGCATCAAAGTAAGCGATCGTTTACCATAATTTTTATAATTAAAGTTCGACAAAATAGAATGTAAAAGCATGTGACCTAATATGCGGAATTCTGGAAGCAAAAAAGACAGACGGAAAAGGAACTCTAGGTTAATCTATACAAATAAATGAAAATTAATTTATATCTAGACCTAGATATTATTTGCATCTAATCTTCATAGATATCTAAAACTAAATGAAGACCTCGATCTTGGCATTTCTAAGCAATCAACATTTTGAAAGGGTTTGTAATACAACCTCATTAACGGTTTTGTTTTTTGTTTTTTTTGTCTTTTTGGCCTCTGAGCGTGAGCTTTGAGTATATTGTAATAGCCATCTGTTGGTCTCATCATACTAGATTTTCACCTCTCGTAAAGGTGACAAATTAGATAGTTAAAATAATAGGTCTTCATGGTAAAAGACGTCACCCTGCAAATAGCATGATCATAGTGAGTCTAAGCTTTAGGAAGCCTTAATCAAATTAACGTTCTTAAAAGCTACAAATAAAACAATTCTGTGGCCTCATGCATGAACCTGAAAACCCATATTTTCCTAAAAAAAAAATGAGATAAAGGTACAAGCAAGTATTCCATAATGTGCTTTCTCATATAATATTAAATGGTTGTAGTGCATAATGTTTAAGACCCCAAATGCTTTCCTGGAAATTAGTCACCTAATTCTATTATGTTCTTTGTGAAAGCCAAACTTTGACCGGAAATATCTCCGTTTCACATCCGTGTGGGTTATCATGTTCATGCATGGGACCACAGAATCGAGGTTTTCATTACGAGCCAACTCACCTCGCGAACAGCCTGAACATGGTTGGGCCCAGCCTCAGGCAACCTTTGACCCCTAGACAGGCGATGAAGATGTCAGCCAGTCTTTCCACGATCCTCTGTTCCTCGTACAGCTCACTGTAGAGAGCCGGGAAAATCTCCTTCAGGCAAGACTCCTCTTCTTCCTCCTCCTCGTCAGAAGAGTCCAGGAGCGAGAGGTCAAAGGGCAAAGGTCGGGGCGGGCCGTCCTCGTTCTCACCGCCATCTTCATCGCCCTCCACCATGATGATATCGGCAGGTCTATCGCCGGACTTGAGGAACACAGACGGTAGGCGGTCGTTGGTGTCTTTGCGTTGAAAGTCTTTCTTACCGGGGCCGTTAGCGGTGTTGTTATTGTTATTACCGTCGGGCGGCTGGCTCTCGCGGTAATGGCTGAAATACTTCGGGTTGGAAGGCCCGTCTTCGTCGAAGAGGACCTCTCCTTCCCCTTCAATAAACACGCGGCACGTTTCATTGCGGACGAATTTCTTGGGCGGTTGCTGATGGTAAAGATGGTGGTTGTTGCTGTTGTTGGTGTTATTGCTGCCGCCCATGCTGTTGGTGTAGTCGCAGTCGTCAAATATGGAACGCTGGCGACCACCACCGGGCCCTTTGTCGTCGTCTATGTCCATGTAGCGTATAGAGATGTCCTTTTCTCTTCTTCGTCCTGTCCCGTCAACCTCCATTGGTTCTTCTTCTGTGTCCCTCCTTCGGCCTCTGTAGTTGCGCGGCTTTCGCCTTTTTCTCCTGCAAAGAACACAATTGTAGAGATCTACTATCATAAGTTCCATCTCAAAACGGGCACGTCAAATCACATATCTTGCGACTTTTAAACTCTCTATAATTTTGATGATTTTTTTAGAGGAAAAGAGGGCCCGCTTGAATATCTTCACTTCATCAATATCAACGATACGTTTTATACAATAAATCAATTATGTTTTCCGCTTTTGCCCTTTCAAAAAGTGCACTAGTTTAGTTTTTATTTGTCTTGTTTTTGTTATTTTAATAACATCTCTTGAAACAAGACTTTTGGGCAGGGTAATCTGCACCGTAAAAAATCACAACGTATTAAATTTTATCTTTGTGTAAAGTCTTAACCTAGAGCTATGCATTTTGCTACAAATTTTAGGGCCATTCTTTGGCCTCGAAGGCTTTGGTAAAACAATGCTCAATCTTTAAAATAAATAAATTGTGGAAAAATATTAACGATGTTCTTTGTTCCATATTTATCCCATCATTAATTGCATAGCCCTTGCATAACGCGCAGAGTGAAACAGTAGTCAACACAGGCGTGTCAAGGGATGGCTGTCACTATATTGAACATTTTGGAATTCGCATCTATTTTATTTTCAAAATCATTAATAAATTTATACGATATGTCAAAGTATTAATCTTACTAGAGTTTGTCTATAATTGGATAACTCGGTTTTTCACTGTAGATACAGGTGATTTGAACTCCTTTCCCCAAATAAAAAAATTCTAGTCTATAATCTTCAATTAGCTTTAATTAAATTATGAATCCTCAATGAACTAAGCCTAGCTAGAGAGAGAAAGAGTTTAAACCCGCTTTATCTTTCCTGGCGTTCTGATTCCTTTCACTTATTCAGTAAACAAATTTAAAAACACTTAAATCGTTTCAACCTATTACAGCATTCTGGTCTTATATTTTCCTATTTTTCCCCCTATGTTGCTTCGACAACAGAATGTCAATGGCTGACCCTCAAGGCATTTTCGGTCTTCTTTTTTTTTGTTTTGCATTTATTTTTAATTTAAATTTTATAGGTCTGTGTAATATTTTAGAAAAGGCTTAACCTGTCGATATAGACTGCGCTTTGTCTTTCAAAATTCTCAACTATGAGACACACAAACTAAGACTCGTTCCATTTTGTTTGCCATAAGCGTTTACTACTGCCGACTAGCTTAGATCGTCTCAACACCCACATATTAAAGAAAGATAACCCAGCGTTTACTGCGGCCGCCTAGCCAAGGTTGTCTCAACACCCACGTATTAAAGAAAGATAACCCAGCGCTTACCTCTTGCGCGTGTATTTGTTCTTGGGAGCTATGAGGATGAGCGTGTCCCTGACCAGCTTCCTCTTGACATCCTCATCCTTGCTGGAGATGAGGTACTCCACCCCTCCCGTGGCCGTCTCGTGCTCCTCCGTGATGCTCAGGCTGGGGTTAGAGTTCACCTCCAGCAGCATCGGCGTTAGGTTCTTCATGATGAGCACGTCGAAGCCGAGGATCTGCTCACGCCGGG
>BMAT01000238.1:149225-164323 GCA_019649035.1 Elysia marginata
AAGAAAAAGAAGAAGAAGAGGAGGAGGAGGAAGAGGAGGAGAAACAGAAGAAGAAAAGAGAGAGATTTGAAAAGAGATAAAAAGATCTTTAGCAAAAACTTTATGTTTATGGAAACATTAATTTTACTTTAGAATACTCTCATTGCCAGACTTAAAAATTGCTCTTCCAAATTAATGTCTAGTGTTCTCTTTCAATAGGCACCAAACATTACTTCCACGCGTGTAGTATAACTACTGTAGTAAATAACATAAACCTTCCATTCTAAATTATTATCATTATAACCAGAATGCTGTGAGACGTACTGAAATCCAAATGTACACTAAGCGTTATAAAAGATACAAAAATATTATTGGTTACAAGTTACAAGTAAACTATGAAAGGATTATTATGATTTAACTTCCCCTGCAGAACTGACAAGACATGCATTTAATAAATGTGTCAAACACAAAAGGTTATTTATGAATGCCAAATGTATACTTTCAATTGACGGGTTCTGCACTTAGTCTTTTCTGTGAAGCGCAAAACTGCAAACGGTGCGTTATTTATTGCAAGAGCCCAATTAACATGCATAAGTTCTGATGTTTTGTTGTAGGCTGAGTGTAATAGGTTGCCAAATATTTATACACAGCTTTATTTACATTTGAATACGATAAAACCGAAAGACTTGTTCAACTAATTTTGCATTTGAAAACAAGAGCATGATAAAAAAAAAAGCCCTTTGAAATTCTCTTGCACCCGTGACATAGCTATTTAACTTTTATAAAGTAATGCTGCATGCAAACTGTCGGGAATGAAGAAATAACGTAATAGATTCCACACATGTAAAATATTGAAGTATTTGGGGCTGAAGTCCATAGAAAGCCAAAGCATTGATGAAATTTAACAAAATTACTACACATTAGACGGTTCTATTTCATTATTTTAAATCGTCTGCAGGCCTATATTGCATCGTCCATTGAGACCACAACACTGTAAATGTGTTGATAAGTTCAAATCATTGCTACTTTTGCTCAAGTCAAAAATGGATTTGAAAAATGCTTGAGAGCACAGATATATAATTATAAAGAACGTCACAGAAACTGAAGGCATTCGTAATACAAATACATATAATGCAATCAATGTACAAACATACACCCCCAGATAACAGCAATAGGCCTATATAATAAATATTTATACTAACACTAAGAAAAATGAAAGCATTAATGTTGTTCCAGTCATCCTTTCGTTTGTCCAAATTTCGACCACACTTTCCAGGTGATACAAATAAAATTTAAAAAAAAAACCAAAGATCAGGTTTGCTTTCCGATTTTAAACAATGCGTCTGAAAAGCAATTAATAAAATAGTCCTGCACAGAGAGACAGTTGGTTTAACCCTTGAGGCATTGATTTTAAAAAAAAAACGTCTAAGCATATTTTCAGTTGTACAATGTATGGTTTATGGGTCAAAAGGATGAGTTTATCTTTCAAATTCATTAGTGCCTGATGTAGGGAGGAGATCCAGATCCATATCCTAGCACACCACAACAAAAAGATAACAGCTTATATCTGATAATTAAATCCGTGTAGGTTTATATCTAAAACAAAGGTTATTTGTTTTTTTAACTGTACTCACTGAAATTGATGCTGTTCTTTTCCAAGTTGCCCTGAAGAATCAAACTCGGCAGTCAATTTTAGACTTTAGCTCTTTCAATTTGCATTACAAAATTAATTAAAACAGTACTGAAAACCAATCCGGTATCCGCTGTGTCTCTCTCATTGCATTATTGAAAGCCTGGTTTTTCATGCGACACAGAACATAGGTTAAACGCCCACATTTTCTCTACCAACTTGTTGGAAAAAATTAGATCTAATCTAGATTAAGCTAGAACTTAGTAGAAGCGTAGGCCTATAAATATTCGGCACTTCAGTAGGCTTCATATACTTATCAATCTAGGGTTTTAGTCGTATTTTGGATATTTACAACGGCAGAAAATATAGCGAAGTCAGTATGGGAAAGGTTGTGCGATAAATTTTAGTAACTAGGCCTAAATGACAATATAATAGGGTCAATGGTTATGCGCATGACCTGCTCGGTTATCTGTGTCGTCCATTTCTACACTCCTAGGGTATCGTAGCAACATACGCGCTCTTGTTAAAAAAGAAAGCGCAATTAGCATTAAAGGGAGGCTATTCTCAAATATTGTTTACATTAAGTAGAAATAGAAAATAGCAGTAAAAAATAAAATGTAAACAGATTGTCAAAGCGGCCTAATACGAACTGATGTGAAGACGTCGAGAATCTTCACCGGATTTTAAAAGTATTTTCTTGTTTGATTCAGCCATCATATGGTATTCGTAAGTCGTAAAAAACCAATATGACTATTGGTATTATTGCACTTTAACACCTATCTCTCACCCAGGCAAAAGAATATGTTTTTTTAGAGTGCAATTTTATCTGACCGTTTTTGTGTTTATTTACACATCGGCTTACTTTCCTCGCTTCAATATAGATCTAGGCCTAGACTTCTAAAGGCTATTGTAGTCTAATGATTAGAAGATATACTCCACATCTCATTAGATCAAGGTTTTGATTTGGTAAAATAGGAGATGTTTATACTATTATAGCGGGATTTTTGTTCCAAAAGAAGTCGGCATGTTTCCGCAGAACAAAAAGAGAGGGGATGTCTTTAAAAAATTAATGAGAAAAAAAAACAACTCTCCTTTGGTGGCCCTCTCATCTAGACACGTAACGAAATGAGCCTCCTCACCCCTTTCCTACATTTTTTATCCACAACCATTATTTCACATGATTTTACTGATGGTATTTAAACTTAGAATTTATAGACACCTGTAGACCTACACAAGTACACATATCATGTCACTCTAGATTCGCTCCGTTCATGAAGACTTACGACCATATAATAAACAATGTTTTTGGTAGGGCTGTTTTAGGTTTGTTTTTGTTTTTGTTTTTTTTTGTTCAAATGATATAATTTATATAGCTTTAGTTTTTATACATCTATGCAAAATATATTCATATATACTTTTAAAATAATGTATTCTTTTTTATTATCATTCATGCCCTTGGTATTTTTTTAATTGTACAGGTCCTAAAAACTTCCAGGGTTTTGTAAGTCATGCCCAAACAGACAGCAAAAGAGGAGTCTGGCGCCCAAGTAAGAATACAGAAAGGTGTATTTGTGTAAAATTTTAAGTTCTATTTTCTTGTCCTGGTTGTTTTTATGGTTGAAAGCAAAAATTAAAATCATTTAACTTTACTTTGTATAGTTGTTACCCTTTCCTTCTTTTTCAACCAATAATGCCAATTGTGCTTTTGACTACACGGAGACTCACAGCTTATCTGTCCCCTAAAATCAAAGCCCAGTATCTGCTGTGAAAACCATATGGGAGATCAGATAGTGGATTGTGACTGTCCTCGGCAGTTATGCAACTAGCAAGACACTCAGGCAATCATTTACACTCAATCACTGAGTGTCGCCTCTCAATCATTTCCCTCCCTATGTTTGGATTTTGAAGTCGGCAGGGTTAGGATTTGTGCAATTTTTGATAGGGCAAAAAATTGCGTTTACAGTTTAGACAACCATAAAGGTGTAAAGCCCTTAGCAACCATATTGAATAAAATTTGAAGCATAAAACATAAGATTTCAACATGAATCAGGTGTGAAAAACTGTTCAGAAATGGTGATAGCATCAATATCTAAAATAAAAATAAATTAGCCTCTGAACACCAACTAATTAAACTTTGAAAGCCTATACCTCAAAACTGGGCCTTGCGACATAAGATTAAGAGTTTATTGAAAAGGATGCCTGACGTATGATTGATAGTTAACCGAATCACTATTATTATTTTTTCTAATTTAACCTACTCTTTAAGTTTTCAAGTTTTGCACTGGGCATATTATCCCTAGCCTAATAACTTTAAAGGCTGATCTGTTAGACTAAACGTATGATGCAATAATTTTGTTTTCTATCCTACTTCCCCAGTTACTAGCGCGCTTGGGGTCGAGACCCGACATCTCCTGTGTCGACCCTTACATATTTGGCTCGCACTCGTCAACACCTATATCTTCATCATCATCTCATAATCATACACAGTCAGCATCTCTTAAGAAGAAGTCCTTAGCGACACCCGCTGGCCGTCTTGTGGAGATCTTTGGTCCAGAAGGCGCAGGCAAAACGGAACTTGCCCTATATTACTTGGCCATGACATGCTTGCCCCAATATTGGAACAGCATGTGCGTTGGAGGTGTCGGTGCCAAAGCTGTGATAGTCGACACAGAGTTAAAGTTTTCTGTGCTTAGGCTCGCTGTTGTCATGGAAAAACAGATTCTCAATTTGCAGCGGATGCAAAGCAAATTTAAAAATGAGAAGTCTGCATTGGATGACAGGGGCTTGAAAACAGCATGTTTTAAAAAGGATGAAGCTGTAAGATCGGAAACAGAAGCTGAATATTTTAAGCAGCATCTGAAAAGCGAAGATACTATTTGGACTAATCTGACAAAAACCAGGGAATCTGATGCCTGTTTCAGTGACATAAAGCAACGTCAAGGTCTTTTACATACCCAGGGAGTGAGAGAAGAACAAGCTAATGCTCATTCTCATGATGTGAAAGATCATAACAAAAATGATAATGTTGTTAAATGTTCTGAAAAGCAGGAGGAGAAAGTAAAAGATGAGGGGATCGGCTCAAGTAATCTGACACTGCAAGATATTGAGAAGATTGTGCAAGAATCTTTAGGTAAATTCCTACTGCTTACCATGCTAAGCTTTATAGATAATTTGGCCAATAAGCTTTTTAAGGCTTTCTTTGTGTTTCTATTTTAAATACTTTTAAGAAATTTCTTTTTAAGTGCTGATTTAATTTTTAATTAAACTCACCTCCTTAACTAACATCGTTATAGAATTTCCATTAATACGCATCTAAAGTTAGAATGGAAAGTTTTTGAGTATTGGTATTTTTAAATAGACATGTTGGTTTTCTGTTACTATGAGATATTTATATTGATGAATTATTAGTATCAACGCAATACAATTTGGTCATATTTGTGTATCATGTAAATAGCTCTCAGCAGCAATTTCATCTAACCTTTATCTATCCAGACCTTTTCAAACATTTTTATAGTTAAACTTTTTTTTTATTAAAAAAAATTGGGTTTGTTGGAGAGATAAAGTAATAGGGATTTGTTCCTTTAAAAAAATCTTTTTAATGTGTCTAAATTGAATCTTTTTTAACTATTATTATATTATAATCATACAAAAAGTGTTATTGTTTTCAATATTATTGCCTAATTTGTTTCATATTTAATATCCATGGCAGGCACATCAAACCTCTTAATATTAATATAGATAAAGAAGTCACATCAGAGGTTTGATGTGCCTGCCATCAAATTTAATCTATCTGCTATGTAGGGTACATATAATTTTATTTGTTAAATCTTAAAACTTTGGTCTAAGGATTTTTCTAATTACATGTAACATAAATCATTGATGTGAGAAGGGGCAGACCTATAGAAAATGAGGAAGCACATATGGTGTGTGGTTGATTTAAAATTTTACTGTTTTAGCAACATTGCACCTGTGTTTTCATCTTAATTATCTTTTCTCCCAGGGCGTGTCCATGTAGTGAAGCCAAAAACGTGTCAGCAACTTTTTATGACCTTACTCTCCCTTGAGATGACCTTGGCCTCTGACCTTCAGACAACGCTAGTGCTCATAGACAGCGTCTCAGCTTTCTTCTGGGAGGATCGGCTGGCGGAGAGCAGCACTAGCTTGGCAGGAAGGGCAAAGACCTCACTAAAGGCAGGATCAGCTGCAGCCGGGGGAATGGCACAGGTTGCTAGTGTTGTTGGTAGGCTTGTTTCCAAACTAGGCATCACAGTCGTAATGACAAAAGCCCCACTTGTCGGTGGATTCTCTTCCTCTTCGTTTTCTTCGTCCACTAATGCTACAAGTGCAAGCAGGAAAAGGAGGAGGCAAGAAGATAAAGAGGAACTGGATGCCAGTGCAGGCAAGGTTGGTCATGTCTCAGGAGTGTCTTCTGGTGCGGGAGGAGGAACCTCCGTTGAAGACGATCATTTTGAGTTTTTAGGGAAAGCTTGGGTGAATTTGAACCCAAGAAGGATTTTGCTTTGCGAAGAAAGTCCAAGCGTTTGTGGTTCTGTGAGGAGTGATAATAGTCAAGGTACAAAGGAAGAGACTGTTCCAAAGAGAGTCATTTCTGCTTATTGCTCCTCGTGGCCTTCCAAAAAACAATTTACGTTTGTTGATGATGCCCTGCAGTTTCTATGATGAGTGTGCAATGTCTTGTCTTGTTTCTGTGTACAAAAAATTTATGTTAAAAATAAAACAGTTTATGTTTGTTGATGATGCCCTTCAGTTTTAATGATAAGTGTATAACGCACATGTCTTGTTTCTGTGTGCAAATAAAATTTATGTTAAAAATTGTATATGAAAACAATTTATGTTTTGTTGATGATGCCATTCTGTTTCTATGCTGAATGTAAAACGAAAATGCCTTATTTCTGTGTAAAAAAAATTTATGGTAAAAATCGAATACAAACTTGAATAAGTTGAAAATTCTGTGATTTTTCGATGAAGTTTTTAAGTCAGAATGAGAATTTCTTTGATGATGTTGATGTTAAGAGTTGTGAGGTATGCAAAATTAATGTCTGTATAAGAACTCATTGGCTTATAAAACAAGTATACAACCTTTTTAAGTGATAAGAAAAAGGTTAGAATCTAGTAAGAGGCAACCCTTTTTTTTTACCTACATGTATATTCACTTTTAAAAAGCCCACCTCTGCCCGCTGCTAATGAACATATATGTTGTATCTTGTAATCATCAATGAAATAAAGTCCTCGCTCTTTTCTTTTTTTTTATTTGTTTTTAAAATGTAATTGTAGAAATGTATCTTGGCGAAGCAGTGCTGATTTTTATTCTGAAAGTTGGATTCAATGTCAAACAGCTGTAGGTAGCCACATATGTCTCGTCACAGGTCCAAATGAGTCAGCTGTCATAATTTTCATGTCCCCTAAGTCTTATATTTTGAACGCTGAATTTTCCTAAGCTTCCAAATTGTTGAAAAGTTTATGAGATCATTATTTCCAGGAAAGGCATTTAATCTTCTGTTATTTTTAAATTTAAAGAAAAAGAGGGATGAATCTGATTTTAAGTCTTTTTGTAGAATTTAAATTACAGACATCTTTTTTTTTCATTTGGAGTTATCTCAAGATATACATAGCCTTCGTAACGGTGTTTTATGTAATGTCAAAAAACATGTTTTACTTTCAGTTTAGGTCTTAGCCGATATGTTACCCAAATTTCAAGGCTGTAAGAACATTTGTATGTTCTATGAGAAACAATTGTTATTGAAAAGGCCTGAATGACTCTGATAAATTAATACTATGTAATATATGTAGTACTTGTGTGGGTATGAAAAACAGTGGAGACCGTTGGTTTTTAAAGGTATATCAGCCTTTTTTAAATTTTAAACTGAAGAAGGAATTTAATGACTGATCCTCTGCCATTTGTTTAGGCTTATTTTTTGAAGGGTGGAGTAGATCAAGGGTTGTGATTCCTTGTGTGTGATGGTGTGTGTGTGTGCGGGGAGGGTGCATGGACAATCTCAGTCTAAACTCATGTTACAATTGGAGTGAGATTTTTTTTTTTCACAAACTGTCCTTATTTTTATTGTAATAAGATTTTTTTTTACAATAAAATAGCCATTTTACCTCTCAAAAAAAAAATTGAAATTCAATTTTTTTTAAAGTTAAAAGTCATGGATCTGTGTTCTTTAGCTGATTTTCACAACATTTGATTTTACCAAAAGTACTCATTTACCAGGTATATTTTTGAATTGATCATCAATAGACAAATATTTCATTCTCCTAAAGCAGAAAGGTACTAAGTCCTGAGAAAAATAAAAATATTTCATTTCACTTGTGAAAACAAGGTAGGCAGATCCAGTGTCCTACTTCTAGAGTCCTTAGTCTTCATGAGGAGGCTGATTGTTTTGCGCCCAGTCGGAATGAGTCTGATGTCAGAAATTTGAATTTGAGAATACCTTTTCAAGGTAGATTTATTCTTATCTCTACATTTAAAAATGAAAAAAAAATTAGCATAACTTCACAAAATTTGGTTAATTACCTGCAGATTTCAACACTTTAAAGCTCAGAAAAAATACATTGTTTAAACTCTCAAAGCTTTGGAAAGTGAAAATTGAGGCACCTAACTTATTTGCACTGGTTGTGATGCATTCAATGCTGTGCTACAGAAACAGATTCTCTTGCTTTTGATATAATAAAATAAATATAAAATGTAGTCATAGTCTCCACTGCTGTAGGCAGTCTCAAGATTTCACATTAATAATTTACCTCAGCAGGCATATACTGTACACACCAGAGCAAATTCAATCCATATTTCAGAGTATTATGTTGGGCGCTCAAATACTAACAAGTGTCATCCCACAAATTTAGTCGCTGCCTTTAGCCATGGTACCCATTTTACAGGTGGGTAGACTGATGAAAGTGTGAAAAAATTGCTTCTAAGCCAGGGCAATTGAATTTCAACATGAGTTGTGGTTGGGTATTGAACGCGCGAGTGCTGGATCGAGACTCTGACGCACGAGCAACTGAGCCCGGCTGCTTTTGTGATGGTGCACAAAGTAGTTTTAGAAGAAATGTTAAAAAAAAAAAAAAGTGGCTTTAGAAATGTTTTGATGTTATTTATGTACAGATGAAATTATAATGTTATGAAGTAATGGTGTGTCATCAAATTTGAAAAAAATTAGCCATTCAATATTGGTAATACTGGTACTCAAAATCTGTTTGTTGTCAAGCATTAAAAAAGTTCCATCCACCATCAAGGGATGCAAGCAGTAAACACACAAAAAGCAGAAAAAGAATTTGTCAGCCTGGCACTAGCATTGAGTAGCTGCTATTGTTAACAATATACTCCTCTAAAGAAAAGAACCATTTAAGGATACATTGAGATGTAGGCAGAACATGAAATGTTAAACTATAGCACATTCAGATAACTAACATTAAAACCTATCTCACTTCAGGTCATTTGAGAAACAAAGAAAGAAGGGACCCAAAAATATTTTTAGAACAGTTTATTAAACTTGGAATTTGTAATGCCCTAGATAAACAATATACATTTATAAGAAAACGATTGTTATGCAAATGATCATTTGTAATCATAGCGATAATTCTTGTAGATTTTATTATGTTAAAGCTTGAAATTGAAAATGAAAAGTGAAAAAACAGCAATGGGTTACAGAGAATAAGTTCAACTTGGAATTTCCTCTCCTTGAACCTTAACCCGCAGGTCATGAGTTGATATGGCAAATTTACATTCGTATACATTCATATAAACAAGAAATTTAGGCAATTTTTGCCTTCATTACTGAATAATGGATTCTGTCAGAT
Source organism: Elysia marginata (assembly GCA_019649035.1). NCBI lineage: Eukaryota > Metazoa > Mollusca > Gastropoda > Plakobranchidae > Elysia > Elysia marginata. The sequence continues at coordinate 158,656 of BMAT01000238.1, forward strand.
CAGGCATCAAATAAAGCAAGACATTTTAAGAGACTTTGTTTTAAAAAAAAGACACAGTGCTTCTTGAGGTATACTGTGGAACCCCTGAATAAAGACCTTGTAAAATATTGATAAAAAAAGGTCTTATGGGGATCTTAGATCAGGGGTTAAATTACAATACCCATATAGGCAGACCGCCTCAAATTTAAAGTCACATAAGAGGGGTGGTCTTAATTGAGGGCTTTCGCTGTATGCTGCACCAAAATCAGCTAATTCTTGTTGTTCTAATGGCAGTTTTTAGTTTTGTTGTTTTTGTTTTTTTTTATTTTCGCTTTTTAGGGTACAAAAAAAATAGCACCTGAGTAACCAAAATTTAAAAGGCAATTTCAGGTGGGATACACCTACATGCCTTTTCACATGTTATTTTAATTTCAAATATCAAAATGCAGTGGAATCCTCTTAAGATAAACCCCTCTGGGCCCATATAAAGTTTGTTTTATATAAAGTTTATATTAAGCAGTATCATTATAAAGGAAAAAAAGGGAAAGGAAACAAAAGCCCAAAGTTTATTTTGAACAGGGCTTATCTTAAGCGGATTCCACTGTATAGACATTGCATGTCCGACAAAAGTAATACTTTAACAGGCTTAGCACTAATAAAGTCATGATTATAACCAAATTCAAAAAATTTCACAATGGTGGTATCATCATTAGCCACACATAATTTCTCAATTTATATGGACATATATGTACAGTTGACATTGAGTGATAAGGGTGATCTCATTTTAAACATTCTGCTTTCATTTTTTACAAATAATTTTTTGGTTTGTTCAAGAAACTTACAGTACAAGGTAGTAGTGGTTTAGAATACACTAATCCAGTGGTAACCTAATTTGAATCTCTTGGGAATGAAAAAATACTTTGCATCAAGAGAATTCAAATTATGCTTTAAGCATCAAATTTCTTTACAAAGCCACTTCTCAATTTTATAGCACCTTTCTCTCTCACCTTACCCTTGGGTTAATGCAAAAACAAACTTATTCCGTGGGCCATAGACATCTCTGTGTGGGTTCTGGCAACTTCATGCCGTTAGTTTTTATCATTAAAATTCATACTTGGAAGAATTAAAACTGATAGGGATCAGAAGTAAAACCTTCTGTAGTCCCAAATGTAAACTTTGAATATAGAGAATTGAACCATATGAACTTTGAATTATGGGTTCAAATATAACAAAGCCAAAGAGGAAAAAAGAACCTCACATGTAGGAAACTTTAAATCATGAGAAATGCGAATAATCTGACTTTGATTTTGGAGGTTTTCACTGAGCATTAATACTTGCATGAGTGATTGAGAAGAATTTGATGAATAATTGAAACAGGCTGTATTTTTTTTTCAGCTATAAAAAGGAAAATAGTCGGTCATATCAGGGATGAGCTTCTTTGTTGTCCCAACTGGTTTTGTCAAACAGCAAACATGAAATCAGCAGTCTAGATCATTTGGACATGAATAATTTGAATACTTGCTAATATTTCAATCTTTTGGGGGGTTTACATTTTTATCTTTTTGTTTTATAACATATACTGATAATCTGATTTTTGGATGATACAAATATAATGAAACATGAATAGAAACAATAATGAACAGAATATTTATGTACTTAATACAAAAGGATATTTCTTTATACATACAGCTTAAAAACAATGAAAGACAGAACATTTTGAAAAAAAAAAAGCAAAAACAAAAATTCGGCTGCTTCCCTGCAATTCATAATTACCCAGTTGTCCATGTAATTTGAAATATTCAGTAAGTGATAGATCTTACATTAAGTATTTCAGGAAACATGTTAAAAAATCAGGACAAAAAAAGGGTGTGGTTTTTCCTCGAGAAGATAACTCATAGTTTTTAAAATATAAAGCAGTTCATTTGTTCATCACAAAAACATTTAGATCTAAGTCACTCGGTCATTGTATTAGAAGACATCTGTAAAATTTACATTATGTTACAACAGCAACAACAACAAAAAAGCCATCAATTTGTCAAAAGAATCGCATTGCGTAGGTACTGATCAGGAACTAGCCCAAAACATTTTGTCTTTTTATACATTAAAATATATGAGCTTTTGAAAAAAAAAACCAACTATTTCATCCATTATCATTATGTGGACATGAATTCAGCACTGGAAAGTAATCTTTGGTGCAATCAACAAAAAAAAATGAGAAAGGCACATTAATAAAAAAAATTGGGTTGACTTCAGTTTTACACTCAATGCGTCTTAACCCTGTAGTGATCTGCTGTAATAACTTGTAAACAAGTGAAAATAAAAAAACATGTACATTCTGAATTTTATCACTGCAGAACGCTTTCCTTGTATGACTTATTTTGAATAGTTTTCCCATTGACTTTTACAATACACGACCGACAACAAGTAGAAATTAGAATTGTACAACATCAGTTGTGAGCTATAGAGCTTAAAGACTTGTTTAACTTTTGGGAGACAAACTACTCCCTGTAGTTTTCTTATTTTCTTCAAATGAAACTTTTTATGTGCTGGTACTGATAAAACATATTCCAGTACTTGGAACCAAGCAGCTACTCAAATGAAAAACACATGATATGATAAAAAATTGAAAGCTAAAAACTTATAAAGGATTATCTTTCAGTTTGCACATTATTTTGTGCGAAATAATATGTGGTAAATAAGTTTGCAAAGGCAATCTTGCCTTGAAATTTTAATGAGAAATGCTACTGTGCTAGCACTGGTAGTACAATGCAGTATACTCCACCTTTAAAAACATGCTTTAGGAAATATATATGTATATCATTGATATACATTTAAAAAAAAACAAAAGCAAAGAGAAAAAAACGGGCAGGTCAGTAACAACAAAGAAATATTCATACCTTACTATTACAGTACCCTAAATTTTTTTATGCCAATTGTTTCCCTTGATGTTTTTTTTTCTTTACAACTTATACAAAAAATAAGCTTAAGAGGAATTTTGGTTTGGCTGTGCTGTAAAACTTTCTGTCTTTTTTTTTTTAAGTTAAAAAATCATTTATGAAAAATACATATACATTTGCTTATCTACTTTTTATTAGCTCACGTCATTTTTTCCTCCAATCCACTCATCGGTCAGCATATCTATCAAGCAAAAAAAAAAATAAAAAGGGCTGGGAAAGTCAATGTAGTACAACTTGTTAATGTTTGATGCTCATTAAAAAAAATGCCGCAACTAAAAAATACATTGATAAGCAAGCTGTCGATAAAAGTAGACTACTTTGCATAGAACATGGCATTTTGAAAGTGCGGACTTAAATTTCATGTTTTTAATAAAATACACACATCTCTCGTACCCAAAAATTAGACCAATCCACCACAACTCTGCAGATCTAAAAAAAAAGTTGCTGCTTTGATCTAACTGGCAGATCTTGTCTAAAACCTGTGGTAAAATGAAAAGCACAAACTGTCTAGAAAAACCAGCTAAGAAGTGTTTTTGTTATAAAAACTTTAGCAACTACTGATGCTATTGCTATTGTTGCTGATGTCTTTGAAAAGCACTCAGAGCAAAGTTTGGTAGCTGTTGCTGCTGCTGCTGTTGTGGCTGTGGTTGTAGAAATGGACGGAGACCGCTGGGCTGAGGTGAGACCGCTCCAACCTGAGGTTGAGAGTTCATGCCCCTTCCAGCTTGCAAGCCCATGAAACCAAGGCCTGGAGGCAGGGGGGTACTTGTCAGGTTGGGCGCTTGTGAGGAGGGGGAGGAAGGCATTGCAGTCGGTACGCTTGAGGAAAGCAGGCCCATGCCAGGTAGCTGGGGGTTGAATGCTTGCTGCAGGGAGAAAAGTCTGCTATTTTGAAGCGCACTGTCACCAAGTCCTGGGAACAATGCACTGCCTAAGGGATACAAAAAAATTTGAAGAAAAAGGAGATAATAAGATAAGATTAGTATGTCTTTTTACCACAACTGGTCACAACTTACCACGTAAGTACTTCATTGAACCTAACCTATCTTAGGCCAACATGACATTTCTTCAATTACGCTGTTTACAGTATGTTAATACGTATGAGTGATAATCCTTCAGGGGTCTGTATGGTTTCTTATGGTCATTAAACAATAAAAAAATAGTCGCACTTAGAATTAGATGCAGATTTGATACTTCTGATCCCTACCATCGGGCTACAGCAAGCATACTAAAGCAATGCTCTAAAATATGAGGTGGAATCACTCTTTGATTATTTTTATTCTTTTGTTTGCATGTGAGCACAGCATGCACATGTATCTCTATGCGCTGACCACAAGCATCAAAGGCATAGAGTCAGGTCTTGGACCACATGAAGCATTGTGACTTAGGGAAGTTTGTTACTTTATTTATGTTGGCATGTCCTTTTCAAATTCAATGCTCCAAGCCACTGCGATTATGAATATTGAACACAGCCAACAAAAATGCTCACAATTGATATGCAGAAAATTGCAACCAGTTACCTTCAGTGGTGGCCAAAGGATTAGTTGACTGGTAGGTAGTTTATTAATATCACGCAAGTACAGGTGGTAGCATTGTATCATTCTGACCATATTGGGTTCAGATTTTTGGAAAAATATCAAAATATTCCAAGAAACGTTGATCTTGCTTATCAATATGATGCTATTTCACAATGACCACAACCCATAATTTTTTGCACCACTGTATTAAATTTACAGGCAAACCCTCATGTTTGTAGGTCTGAAACAGATAATTAAAACCCACCTGCACTTTGCTGTAGTGGTATTTAAATTATCAACATTCACATTATATGGACTCAACTGTAATCAAAACCCACCTGGTTGTCGCTGTTGTTGTATTTGGACTAGCGATGTACAGATTCTATGTCTTGCAACCATTCCAAATGAGTCTTAAGTCGAAATTGGAAGGTAGTCAGGTAATAGCATTACAGGAAAGTTTATTTTCTCTACTTTCAAATTAACCAACAGAAAAGCTCTATCACACTTCTGTATAAAGTTATAGCCATTTAAAGTTGGCAGGGTTAGGACTTGTGAAATTTCAGAAAGGAGAAAAAACAGCATTTAAAGTTTTGAGGACTATTATAAGGAATTGAGGTCTTATCAACCATAACAATTAAGATTAAACACCTAAAAATGAAGTTTGAACATCAATAAAGTGTCGAAACCGTTTAGAAGTGGTTTTAACGTCAATATCTAAAATAAAAAAAAATTTACTTCTCAACACCCAGTAAAATTTAAAAGCTTATATCTCCAAACTAAGCCTTTCGACATACGACTCATTTGGACATAATGCAAGACATATGGACTCGACTGTAATTAAAACCCATCTGGTTGTTGCTGTTGTATTTGGATTATCGACGATCACATTATAGGGACTCGACTGTGATTAAAACCCACCTGGTTGTTGTAGTAACTGGCTCTGCAGCATCTGAAGCTGTTGTTGGTGTTGTTGTTGCTGTTGCTGCAACTGATCGGCCTCTGTTGATGTCATAACTCCGCGGCCAAAACTGCGGAGCATCTGGGAAGTGCTGGGGTCGGAAGAGGGCAAGCCAGTGCAGGAGAGTTGTCCTGTCAGTCCTGACCCTGGGAAGCTCGCCTGGAGTGTTAGAGAGAGAGAGAGGAAATTAAAATCATGAAATGAAAGAAACAGGACAATACCAACTTAACCTAGCCCTTGGAAGCTTGCCTGGAGTG